>QYTT01087919.1:11296-27324 GCA_006980735.1 Dasypogon diadema | reverse complement strand
CATGAACTTGAAGTGTTTGTTTTGGACGTTGTTTGACATATGCGTTCTCCCGTGCTTTCGCTTATCAATCGGCTTGATATTTTAGTAAATTTATTGCTATTTTAGCTGCAGGTGAGACTAAACTTTCGAGGGAGCGATTTTAAGACGAAATTACATTTGAAGATCTTTTTAAAGACATAATACTGCATGAAAATAAAATATTTACTATGTTATGTGTACCGTGATATATGTAAAGGTGCAGGGACCTTATGGTCGTGCAAATGGCTTTTTCTTCCAACTTGTGGCGGTTTAAGTCAAGTACGATACTATGGTTATACTTGATTATAAGAAGTCATATGATTAGTTATGCTGGACAGAATATTTGCTAAAAATGGAAAAAACAAATTTACAGAAATTACCAAGACTTGCTCGTCTGGGGGTTACAGGCGCCATGAGTACCATAAGTTAAAGGCGGCTTTAGCGATACTAATGGATCTCCATTTAAGGCAGCACTGTATGCCATCAGACTGCAAAAAATAAAACTAATCGCCTAGCGCCGAACTTCAGCTATGGAGACTTAATAATTCTGTAACACCTTAAAAAGGAATCAGTGTCCAATTCGTTGTTGGATGCCATGCCAAGAACGTTCAACCCTGATTTGTTATTAAAGGCAATGGTAAATGATCAAGAGACATGACACTCCGGTGACATAACCTTCGAAATGGCATCCCTTTTCTAAGACACAGATGGAACTAGGATGGATAGGATACTAGGGATAGTATCAAAGTTACTGGACTACGTGGTGTAAAAATAATTATATCATTGGATAGTGAAGCAGCATCGCTAAAGTCGTTCACCTAATTTATTTGTTAATTCAAAATTATGTGAGGCTGTCTGAATGCCCTCGACCAACTGACGCAACATAATAGAGGTATCTTGATACCAAGACATGCAGATTTTGAGAGAAATGAAATTGGAGACCGGCTTTCAGTCTTTTTAAAAAATAAGTGCAAAAAAACCTCGCAAAAGAAGGTAGTATAAAATTTATAATAGGTATAAAAATTATACCTATCTAGTAGGGCTGTTGATTGTGCCATTACGAAAATTGTGTTTTTGTAATGTGGCACTGAATTTTGGAAATTGTTTTTGTATAATGTATTACACTGAACAAAGTCACGAATATAAATATAAACATTGCCCGCAATATATTTTAAAAACATACATTTTAAATCCAAAAATAACTGGGCCGAAAACGGAAATATTTATCTCCCTCCCATACTTGGATAAACTATTTCATTAAGGAGTCTAATTTTATCGATTTAATTATATTCTAAAACAAGTTTCTCTGATAAAAATACACAAATCCATTAAATCTGAATATAGGAAAATTTCTTTTTTGGATAAATTCAGATTCTTTTACAATTAAATTGAGCTAATTACGTAGGCAACCATATTTTTTGTTTAGTATGAAGTTACTTCACATTTCTTCCTCAAAGGATAGTACAGCTCTGAAAATAATATATTTAGCTTTATGCAAGGGATTTAAAGCTCCCTCTGAAATATAATATTTGAGTAGTATAAAAATATCTTTTGTTAAATCTTTTTTATATTTTCAGGGATTGCCGTGTAGTGCGAGATCCACAAACTCTCAAGTCAAAAGGTTATGGGTTTGTTTCATTTGTGAAAAAATCGGTAAGTATTACCGACTTTTGTATTTTGTACTCGTGCATATCTGAAATATTTCAATTTTCCTAGTGCATAATGTTTGTATAAAAAAGGCAGCACCGCTTATAGTTTTTTATCTATATATTGACATATGACTTCAAATGTTTCTTTTTTTTAATAGCTAAATGTAGATACCTGCCGCTATTTAATCAGATTAACCTCTGAAGCTCCTTGGATTACGACATCTTCCCTCTTCCTTATGACAAGTTACTCGTAGCCAACTCCAAATTACGAGCTTGAATTATTGATTTGCGTAATGGTGTCGAATTGCTTGGGACGTTCTATTCGATTCTGCTTTATCTGATGAACAAAGCTAAATGCTTTACATAAATAATTTACAATTTCCTTTTCTATAAAATTTCTAGCTGGCTAGGTTGCGTACATTATAGAACGGTTACCTGAGTCTAGCAAATGTCCGTCGAGTTCCTATAGTTTAAGTGTTTAACGAAATCATAAAATTATACCTGAAAAAATAAAAGAGGGCACTTTTCGATTTCAAAAACCAAAGCTGAAAATATTTTCCCCTTGTTTAAATTCCACTAAAGTAAAATTTTGCTTATTTAATGGAATTTAAACATGGGAACAATTTTTTTCAATTTCGATTTTTGAAGTCGAAATTCCATCAACTGCTCTTTTCCATTTTTCCACTTAATTACTGGCTCTAATTATTTCAATCTTAACAATCGTGCTTATTTAGTAGAATTTATATACGGGAAAAAATTTTCAGTTTTGATTTTTGTCGCAAGTCCTGATAACATACTGTTTGGTACCAGAGTTTTTTAACCCCCTAACATAAGAATAGGGATTTATAAGTTTGAACCCTTTTTCCATCTCTCTAGAACAGACGAACCGATTTGAATTGTGTTGGGAGTTTTTGAAATTTTTAGTTTATATATATATAGATTCGTCGAGACGGAAGTTTCGAAGTGTCGGAAGTTTCCTAGGCAGTTCCCTAACCTCGATAACTCTTGTTCGTTAACTGTGCCATATCGCCCACGGGGCTAATTGTGACAGCCATCCTTCTGCTCGCCAAGGCGAGGCAGTCGCATACAATAAACCCCGCTGTATCAGTATCCTTCTCAGATAACATCCAAAGCAACCGTGCCCAGTAGTCAATGTAACTAACTTAGAACTTTTCTTTTGGTCGCTCCACAGGACACCTTAATATTGTTTTCTTAGCCTGTTGGTAAGTTTTCACATATTTCCATATATTTTGGCGTCTTTTATTGATCCACCTTCTCGATTGAGTCCTTCATCTAAATTCGCGCCTCTTGTCTACTAAGCAGACTCCACCAGCTCCCTCTACGTGTGATACTAAACAAGGGCCATTTCATTTCCTCACGCGCAAGGTGTATAAAGTATAATACTTGCGAAACTCGACGTATCTAAAGCTTCTAGACGTGCTGGTATCTTGCTCCTGCTTTCTAAGGTTTCCACCTATTCTCTCGCTAAACCTCTGAGGAAAATATTTTATTTATCGTATTTTAAAGATATTCTTCCATCATTGTGAAAACTTTCTCATGCTGAGCCAATTCCTAGAAAGAAAGAGGCAGAACAATAGCAATTACTTCGATTCTGTCTAAGATCTTTGAGACTCGCATTAGTGCAAAATTGTTAAAATACTTCCAGGCACCTGATCCACGTTCACTAAAATGGCTTCCTAGTTGGAGGTTCAATTGGAGATTTGATGACATTTCTTTCCGAACGTTGGCATCAATGTACCCATAACTTCGTCTTCGGTGGGTCTGTGTACCACCTCGCTGCATCCTATTTGCCGCTTCCACTGCCATATTTTTCACAAACAGATCCGGCGCTTACAGCCTCAGTTATTGTCTAACTTGGCTACCTGGTGTGCTTCAGGCCAGCAGATCACCGTAGAAAATGTCAAGATACATTTGACCACCACTGCATATAGCTACACACCTATACTCTTTTAAATTCCTGCAACAACACCTTCAATTTTCTAGCCTTTTCTTCAATATGATGTTTCAAGGTATGAGTCGAATCCAGATATACACCCACGTATTTGGCTCTTCTAGAAAAATTAGTGTCGGATCCATAGAACATAACTGCTAGAATGCGTTCATTTGTAAGTCTCTTATTTCATTCAAACTGCAATTTAATTAATATAATGAGGCAGGAGTGGAAGGTGATACTTCGCGGCAACCACTGATCACAAAAAAAAAATCAGGTTTTCATTTAAATAAATAATTCATAGATAGCTTAAATATATCTGATTGCACGGATGTCATGGATATATCATGCATAAATTCTTAAAATTATTTTATCTAATTTAAGAGTTGCAACAAAATGTCACTGGGCGTTAGCGACAATGATTTAAATTTTTCCATTGGTCACAAAATGATCAATAGAAACTTCTGGTTGCATCAGCAATTAAATGGTTCGGAATCCATGAAATTCAGTAGGTCCATTTGCAAAATTTGTCCATATACAGATGAGTTCCAGACTATGATCAAGATAGATTTAGCCCCAAATTATTACTAATAAGGTGTCTTGACAAATTAAGTTAAAATTAAAGAAAATATCCCAGACTTTTAAAACATGGATGACATAACATAATTCTATAAATTTTCGGGAGGCCTAAAATACAAACTAGCAAAACTGAAATAAATAATTAAAGATTTAAAGCACGATATTTAGTTGACTTTAATTGGATAATGAAAATTTTTAAGAAATAATTTGAAGAATGTAAGAAACTACTTCCAAATCTTTTTTTTTATTTCAGGAAGCGGAGAGCGCTATCACGGCCATGAACGGTCAGTGGTTAGGTTCTCGCTCAATCCGAACAAATTGGGCCACACGCAAACCTCCTGCGGCAAAAGCTGACCGTAAGTATTTAATTAAATTGTTAATTAAAAATTATGGGAAAATAGAGTAACAAGCGTTTTAGGGAACCAGAACGATAATGGGCGAGGATGAAAATTTATTAAGCTGTTGTTAATTAAAGAGAAATTTTATGAAAACAAATTATGTACTGCATTTATGGAAAGAAAAATCAACATATTTTGTTTCACCTTTAATGATTTATTGTTTTTTTTTAATATCATGTTCTACTACAAGCCACGCTTGATCAAATTCTTTTTTGCATACAAAGGGGCTGCGATGTAAGTCAAAGGTGAATTTAAGTTTTATTTTATTTTGGTTTCTATAATTTTGGAGCAATTTAAATTCTCCCTTTTGTTTACTTATTATTTCTTTATTATTCAATTACGAAATCTATATGCTTAATATTTGACAATTTTATAGTGCACATAAAACGCTTCCGCTTAAGTAATGCCCTGTAATGTACTGTTTTAAAGATTTATCTTATTTAGTTTTCCTCTTCATTTTATGTCTTAATACGCTTTGCATGTTTCGTATATTCTTAGAGGTTTTTATATCACTAGTAATATTTATAAAAGTTCTGAACTACCTACTTAATGCTTTTTACAGTTCTTTATTTCGAAATTGGTAGCCTCATTATGATAAGAAATTTACAAAAATGGTCAAATCTTAAAAAGATATTGCTACAGCTAAAGATTAATTGCTAAAATTTAGTATATGTTTTATTAGAAGAGGAAAATGAACTGCTCAGGGATTATCTAGTTTAATTATTTTATAATAATTAATTGGGATCAGAAATATGTAGAGTATGATATTTTAATTTCGAGTCAATACACAAGAAGGAGACACGATATATTTTTCCATATATGAAATCTTTATATAATCAGGCAAAAACACTGCAATACTTTAAAAATTGCCTTCTTCCCGACCTCTTCAGGTCTGTTCAATGTTTAAAAGTGAATCTTTTCTTTTCATAAACAACAAACTTACTGGAATTTATTCTGGAAAAAAGAGAGCTTGTACAATGAAAGTTTGATTTTTTCAACTTTTTACTTTCCTTAATTTATGTATTATATTTTTCCATAACTGTCTGTCTTTAGAATTTTAGCTATATACAGTGGTGTTTAAAAAACATCACTTAGTTGTGAGTTTTGCAGTATCCAATTTCGATTATTCCTCTAAGATAGTGCCCCCCGTTATCGTGAAAAGAATTCATTTAGTGGAGAAAATTACTAGTGGTACACTTCTAAAAAAATGGCTCAGTCAAAAGCGGAAGGGACATACCTTTTATATCGAATTGAACAAGGTATAACTAGAAATTTTAAACCGCTGTGTTTTTCTAACACCACTCTATGTTCAAAATTGCCCCTGATTCTTAAATATAGATATAGTGCGTGAAGGTCACGAGAGAAAAACCAGGTGTGCCAATAAGATACGAAATTCGTAATTTAAAATGCGAAAGCCTTGACGTGCCATTTCGATATGAAATGATGATTTTTTCCCCAATAAATCCATAAAATAAGTTACTAAGTTACTGTTTTATGAAATACCTACCCTTTTTGTAATCGTTAATCAAATTTCTCACGGAAAATTTTAAACTATGAGGGAACAACAAGGGATAACCTTGAACATGTTTCTGCAATTACAAAGTTGCAAAAAAATTCTTCATTGACTAATATAAAGTAATTAAAAATTATTATTGTTGTTTGTTTTAAGCATAGTTATTAAAAAACCATTTAGAATAATATTATCACTCACCATCGTAAGTTTTATCCGAATTTTTTTAATCAAAACTGACTACAGACAACTTTGACCTTGAATAACTTTTCAAGGACACAACCGATTAGGGTAGTTGATATGCTATTGAAAAGGCACAAGTGTAAAGATTTATAAACATTTTAAAAGGTTAAAGGACATAAAATCTTTGGATCCCATTTTAAGGGGGAGGGAGTGATTTTAGGAGGAGGTCTCCGAACAAACGTTGATCAGGACAATTAAAGAAATTAATTGTTATAACACATATCGATTAATTACCGGACACCCTGTATATTCTGAAGCCAATACATTTTCCATATTTCACCCGTTTTAACGATACTAATTACGATTCATGCACACATTTTTGAATTATGGACCCTTAAAGTTCTAAAAAAATCATAAAAATTTGATGTGTTACTCTTAAAAACTTTTTAGACCAGGCACCTTTTTTTTATTCTCCCAAAATGTGACCCATTAACACTTCTATAAAATAAAAAGAGGAATTCGCTCAATATCTGTTTCCCTTAAAAGGTTAGCAACATTTTTATTTTAAGTGAAAAATGCCATCTTTGATATTTCAGTTAGAGATTTTCGCTGTAAGTGCTTTACTTAGCTTCCCTCTTGCCAAATGCACGGGAATTTAAGATTTTTCGAGAAAACCTCAAAGCCGGTGGTAATTTCTCACTTGGGCGTAAGTTTTACAAATTCTTTCCAATAAATTGTCTGCAGATTTCATTTGAGTTCAATACACAACATCCTTCGGATAACTCTACAGCTGAAAATCGAATGGGTTAAAATCAGGAGATTTTGTTGGGCGGGTACATAGTTCGCCACGGAAAATCCACCTCGGATAATAAATTTTATTTAAAAAGTTACGCACATGAAGTAAGAAATAGGCTGGATAGCTATCGTGCATGAAACACATTCTTCGATGTAAAGCTAGTGGTGGTATCCGTACCTTTGCAAAATATTTTGAACCGAATATAAGTACTTCTTCTATTTACTTGCAATGACGACTTAACTTTGTATTTAACTACCAAGATTTTTACTTAAATATTTCTTATTCTACTAAGCACCTACATATACCTGTACGAAGGACCTTTTTAAAGTCATCCAGCCTCGAGCCTACTCAGTAAAAGCCTTGCTCACTTTTTAGTATTTCCTGGATTTTACTCTAGAATCATTCTTAGAAACCGGAAGATTTCACAAATCTTTTATTTATCCTTCGTCGATATTCACCTTTTTCTTGTCAAGCATTGGACTCGACCGTAAGGAGGACATCATATGGACCTTGTGCTTAAGTAACTTTTTTTTGGTATCTGCCCAACTCTAAGATTCGCCATAAAGAAGGAAGATGTCTGCATATACTCCTCTTTTATGAAGGAGTTATCTGCCATTTTGGAAATTAGGTTAAATAAAATAAAAACTTGAATGGATATTTTAATCGAAACTGAAAGGTAATGCTAAACTGTAATCCAAGTATCGTAATCATAATTCAAAAACCAAGCAAAAACCAAATCGTCAGAAAAAATTTGTCCGAAGAAAGTTACTTATTATTTAATAAAAATGCAAAACCAAATTCAATATAAAAATAAAAAAGCCGTCACCATGAATAAACGAGGTTCAAAAGCACGATAATTACTTAGATAGAAACACTCAAATTAAATACCGTTAAAAATTACGACTTTGATTTTTTTTAGAAATTTTTCAGTTTTGACTACTAAAATCGAAATCGATTTGTTCGTTCCTAAATATCGAAAATGGGAAAAACTGAAAAAAAAAACTTCTTAATACCGATATGAGGGGAAAAACTTAATTTCGTCCCAATCAATTTCTCCAGGCCGAGGAAGGTCCATTGTAGAGCCAAAAAGTACGAAAAAAAGTCAACCGTCTAATGGTATGGTTCTAGATTTTGTCCAATTTACCGCCTATCGTCGATTTTAGTTGGTCCTTTCATAGAGCATGAAGACAAATATTTTGGATATCTAGCATTTTAGCGTCTACAAGTTAGCCATTCATCATTTTTAGCTATTAGGCTAATTTGTAATGTTTTCTTTCTATACTTGCTTTAGAATAAAATATAAAGGATGGAATTCCTTTTCATAAAATGCTACTTTGCAAATCAAATATTAAGCCCATATTGGAATATGGTACTCATTTCTGTGAAAGAGCTACTCGAAATGTATTAATTTTCTCAAGCACAGTGTAAGAACAGTTTTTCTCTGTTCGTAAGAAATTCTTTTCTTTTTAAATGCAGACACTCACCTTAGGACACGGTCGAACTATCGACTGCCATCCCATTTCACTTCGATGCTTTTCGGGGAATTGTTGTATTGTAATACATATCTAGTATAATTTCAGGGAAACATGTCTCAAAACATCAAACTGTTCCAACGCAATCCTCTACAGTGTCCTTTCCTGGTAAAAGTTGAGGACGCATCAAAGAGAATCCTCTGAACATTGATGTTGTTCTGCAATGAAATATTAAGACTGACAGAGTTCAAACTTAATTTTTCAAACTTAGCAAATAAGGGGAAGAAAATTCCTCGAATATGGCGTATTTCTTCAATTTAGGCAATTAATTAATTACTGAACACAAAAATGGTTGATTTCTTTTGAAGACTGTTGAAAGAAAATAAGGTAACAAGTTCTTTTTCCTTTTTTAAAAAAGTTTTCCTCTCATGGTATTTATATACTTATCCGAGTATATAAGCTCCGATACAAATTATTTAATTAAGAACATACATAACAGTCCATTATAAATTTTGTATCTTTTATAATTAGGGCATTTACCTGCAGCAAATATTGCATTGAAAAAAGCGGGAATTTTCCTGTAATTTATATTCCAGATATGCTTATATATGCTCTCTCTTTGTGAAAAAATGTGAGATATGCGTCGTCGTTACTTGTTCTCAAGTATATAAAGCTTTTGTATTTATAAATACTTTTGCTCATCACGTACTTTCCTCTATTGGATGCAAAATTTGTGCACCCTGGGGTTTAATTTCGCGAGGTAGAAAAAAGATTTTGGTTTTTGGAACGGTCCAAAGACTACCACCTGACGGATTTTGCTTCCTAATTTACATTCCGGTAACGCTGGACCGTTCTACTACATATGTAGTAAACTTACTATATTTTCCTGCTTTTTTTTAATCTGCCACTTTGCTTAGCTGGCTACACACTATCGTCTCATTCCTCCGCGTTCCTCGAACAGTGTTTTCCGAACGACAAACGACGCTGTACGACGATAGTATGGATGAAAATTTTCTGACGTCGTTCATCGTTAAGCAATGGTGGAATAGCAGTTTTCACAATTTAGGTAAATTCTTCGAGCGTTATCACCTTGTTTAGGTAATGCAATTGACTTGACGAAACACTGGAAAAAGTGAAAAACTTTTAGTTTTGTGCTGGTAAAGGCATTTGCTATATAGAATTTAGTCAACGACGTAAGTAAATTTAGAACAATTTGCGAGTCCGATTCTGCGGTGGACTATGGACCCCTCTCGGGGGAGGGGCGCTAACCCTATGCTTCCGGGTGGAGCGGGGGTCTGGCGCCCCTCTTAACCTCCTGCGATGGACTAGGACGGCTCCAACAAGGGGCCAAACAAAGGGTCGCTGCCCCGAAGTAATGTCTAGCGACGGTTCCGGGGTGGGGGCCAGGTGACAGGGAGGGGGGGTTTAGCCGGTAGATCCGGATCGTGGGGAGTCCGGCACACGGGGGGCTAGTCCCCCTAGGGTGCGTAACGCATTCCCCCCTCCGCTAAAAAAAAAAACAAAACAATTTGGAGAGGATACATTCGAAATTTTTTTAAAAATTATCCTGAACTTAAATTGAAAAAATTAGAGAAATTAAATTACATCAAATCCAACTTTTCTTTTAACCAGTACTGAGGTCTCTATTCATATCTTACCACTTTGTTGTGTTAAATTTTTGCTTTTATTTTGTGCTGCAAAAGAACGATATGTATTAGCTTAGAACACAAAACTAAGAACTAAAATTAAGAAAATGCAGCAGATTTTATTAGATTTTAGCAGATTTTACTATATTTGTGTTGCGGCATCACTGTTCCTTAGAGATCGTTGGCATAAAGGTCTTTCGGTTAACACCTTCTCAGTGAACTAAGTCAAAATTTCGAGAAATATCCTGAGTTTTGCAGTTTTATTCAACAGCTGATTTTTGCATTGCAATATCTCGTCATCAGTATGTAATTGTACCTACTTGTTATTGTTCCTCAAATTTATTCTATTTGGGAAAGCTCTGCTTTACTACAAAAATTCTATCAAATAAATCCAACTGAGACAAGTGATACCTTAAAACCACGGCTTACTCATTTCAGTTGCTTAGTGGTTGGGTTCAATTAATGTAACGCATTTTGAAAACTCATTCCAAAAAGGCGATAAGAAATTAGTAATAACATCATTCCTGCAGGAAAGAGAGGCAACCATTAATTAACTTCCTTGGAAATCTGCAGCGCTTTCCGTTCAGGTGCTTCCATCCAATTTTCCGTATGAGAATGAATATTCCACGCGGCTAAATTAAATAGTTAGAAAATTAACTTACCAATTGTATAATGAAATTAGCAAATGACATGATGAAATATGGACGTTAGAAATTAGAGAAAGTGAAATTTTGTATTAAAAACATCCTATGTTGGTTGTCTCACAATTTATAAAGCTCATAATTACAACACCTTACAAGATAATGGCCACAACATGTTTCTCACCTATTTTTGTAATGTGAAGCTTTTGCTTTTTAAAGATTTTAAACACAAACCACTTCACTTCAGTTTACTTTTATCCTTCAATCGTTTTTATTAATTCGATTTCACATATTTACGGAAATCAAAATTTTTACATTCAAACTGCCATTAATTCGCAACAAAACAACAATATTTCTGCATTATGATAGGTTCCGGTAAAGCAATAATTAATTGATTGATAGATTGAGAAAAACACCATTTTGAGCATTAAAATTATTATTGGTTCATTTCTCTTTCACTTTTTTTGTGCCATATTTAATATAATGCAGCTTATTAGTTTTACCTGGGAAAGAAAATATTTTCAATTGATATTCTTTGCCAGTTGCATAAGGAAATGTGTCAGCTTTAGAGTAAATTCTCT
Organism: Dasypogon diadema; assembly: GCA_006980735.1. NCBI lineage: Eukaryota > Metazoa > Arthropoda > Insecta > Diptera > Asilidae > Dasypogon > Dasypogon diadema. The sequence goes on along the minus strand of QYTT01087919.1, from coordinate 15,900 downwards.
TGTTATATCTACTCGCTCCCTCTGGCTTTTCTCCCTTTTCTCACTGAGAAAGTACTAACCGAAAGCCCTTATAATTGTCTGCACAACTTCGACAAATGCAACGTGGTTGCATTTCTTTGCCCTTTTGTCCAATCAGCCAGCATTTGGCCTCGACCGTTCTCTTCTTACTTAAATTGGAAGTTTGCCTTCTGACCATTCCATCCGTGTTACTTTGGGCGCTGTCATCTCGAGCGCCTATAGCATCAGTGCCAGTCTGCTACCGCGACTTATTTATCTGTTAACTTTAAAATTGAATGTATATTTCAAATTTGCCATCAGAAAGAAATTTTACTGTTGTGGTTTGATTCATGTTTTTGAAAGACTCAACTAAAACACAATTAATATAATGCACAAATTCTTTATTCTTAAAGAAGATTCTTTGAAGGATGTAGTTACAATTTCTTATATTTGGATTGAAATGTTGTAAAAAGGTATTGTAGTATTAAATGAGTATGACCATATTTGCATTAAATTTTTATTAATTTGTTAATTTCAATTTAGTTTACTACGCACCATAAAATTGCGTTACACAAAAAATTACCTAAAATAACAAACCATGTATAATATAACTCCATTGAAGCAAACAAAATATTTCTTGAAGCAAATTTCCCCTACTTTTGGGGATGCTCAATTACTATGTTCTCCCACAAAACGTGTTCTCTTATTAGATTTTTAACCTCATATGGAAAAACGTTCATCAAATTTAATAATTTCCTAAAGTAATCTGGAATAACTACAGTTCTGGAATTTCGTAAAATTGCATCAACAGTTTTCTTTGCGGTTTCTTCAGCCGTTATAGCTGGTATTCTGAAACTTGTAAATTATTTTCAAAATTATCTAAAGATAGGGCAAAATCCACCTTAAATTAATATAGCTCATTAAATCCTCTCTTGTTGCCACAAAATACGGATGCACAGAAGTACAGTGGATACCTTCTCCATTCGCCTCATATCGAAGTTCCTGCTCTAAAGCTCGAGTAAATCCAGTTATTGCATATTTCGTTGTAGTGTATATTACACTTCGAAGAGGGTGGAGTGCTGAAAACCGGAAAACATTTCATAAAATATAAAGAATGCAATTTTATAATATGGAATAAACCTGCTATTGAAGAAAGGGTCACAATATGTCCTCGACGTCTTTTTAACATATCCTTCAAAAATACTCGTACCGTCTAAAAAGAGCTTTTAAAGTAAGGCTATCGAATCAGATTTTTAAATGTTACATAAAAATGTGAATTTATATTGGCGGAAATAATTCGGTCCACGTCCTCTTCGGTGCCCTCACGTAATGATAGTCTGGGCATAATCCCTGCATTATTAACTAAAATGTCAACTGGTCCAATTTCCTTCTCGATGTGTTCTCTCAACTTTGGCAACACTTTGTAATTTGTAACATCTATCTAAAAAAAATACTGATGAAAACTTCTACTGGGACAAACTATAAGAGAAAAAGTAAAAAAAAGTAACTGCACTCATATTAAATAATTTTGACTACACTTCTGTACCATTGCCTTATTGATATTGTAATTGAAATTAAATGTTTAAATCCAATTCCACCCATCTAAATAAAAAAAAAAATTAAAATTGTGTGTAAATGGGGGAATTTGTTGCACTAAATATTTGAAATATTCTGCAACTAAAAGATTTAGAAAATAAAAAACATAATATGCATTTTCTTGCTCGACTTTCTAGCCATGTGCTACATCATAGTGAAAACTCCTTGAGAAACAAACCAGAAAAACGTTCTCAACATATATTTTATTTGTTCGGAACAACTCCCTTTACCCCTTATAATATTGGATGATTTTTCCATTGCTTCGATGAGATCCACTAATTGCGCTTCCAGTCATAGATTATGTATTGACAGGTTAGTGACAACACCCATATATGACGTCAATGAGATGGATAAAAAAAATAGAAGTCTGCAGTTCCAAAGTGGTAGAAGCGATGCAATTAAACATTGCAAATACAATGGACGAATTGAAAAAACTTGACCTGGGAGACACATCCGACATTCAGGGCGAAGTATGCAATGCAACGCCGAAAGGTACCAAGTAGTCAGCCGAACCCACTGCTGAAGGGCGGTAGGAACAGCTGAGATTTGTCAACTCGATTTCCATTACCGTAAAAAGGCATTCGTTTTGCTGCTTCGTATATTTGTGGAGAAATGTTTGGATGTAGCCCTGCTACAGGAACCCTGGATCTACAAAAGTGCTTTCAAGGAATTTTACTACTTAAAGGTAGGGGAGGATACCAGGATCAGGACATGTATTTTATGAGGCATGGGGTTTAGGCAATTCGGTTGGCACGCATGCAGGATCATTCCGTGGTAAGGGCGGATGTGGGATGTAGCGCCTCCGTGACGAAATCATTATGGAGCACATCGATAAGCTTGATGTTCTGATGGTTTGGCTCCTGCGGTAATTAAATCGTGCGCCAGTGCTATTTTCGTTCCCCTGAGCATCCTTTTTTGTAAGTCTCTTAGCAGCGGACGTTTCCCCCATTTATGGAAGAGATCTTTTATTATATCAGTACATAAGCAAGGTAATAGGAATGAGATTGCATATTACAGACCGATTGCTAAATTGTCGTGCATATCTAAACTGCTGGAATCAATAATTTACTTTCAAATATTTGCACAATGCAAGAAAATTCTTTCTACCAATCAACATGGTTTTGTTTTGGGCAGATCTACGACCACTAACTTATTGGAATTTACCTCTAATAAAATTGCTGGTTTTGGTAGCAATATGCAAACCGATTGCATTTAGGCAAATTTCAGCAAGGCTTTTGACAAATTTTCGCACTCAGTTATTATGTTGAAATTGCGGAAACTTGAATTCCCAGCTTTATTTTTGAAATGGATTCCTTCCTACTTGTCTGAAAGGTCTAATCAGGTGCTTTTCCGTGATTCCCGCTCGAGAGTCATAAAGGCTACATCTGGTGTGCCCCAGGGAAATCATCTTGCCCCCTTATTTTTATCATCTCTATTGATGACATTGTGGGTCTTTTAAGAGACGCCAACGTGTTAATCTATGCTGATGATACGAAAATATTTTCATTCATAAGCGATACTAGTGATTGCGCTTCCCATCAGATGGACGGACCTAAACAACTTTTATAATTGCTGTTGCTGGAATGATTTGGATTTCAACTTTATGTTGAGTGTGAGATTATGTCATTCTTTAGAGACTCCCTTTATAGTTGACTGCACTTTCTCCAGCAAGTGTGCAGTCTGTTAATGATTTGGCTGTCATTTTGGACTCGAAATTGGATTTCATCTCTCATATTAACTATACTGCGTGTAGAAGGAATTCCATGCTGGGTTTTGTTAAACGATGGTCCAGCGAGTTTTCTGATCTTCAGATTGCAATAACTTTGTATAACTCGTTCGTAAGTTCTCTGCTTGAATGTGCTGTTCACATTAGAAGAGTTTGTATAGAGTCTATTCAGCGTACTTTCGTCAGATTTTCTCTCAGGGATCTTCCTTGGGATGACCCTCAGATACTTCCAACCTACCGGGAGCGCCTTGGGCTGGTCAATCTGAATTCCTTGGAAAAGCGACGTAGAATTGCCGACATCGTTTTTATCCACCAATTATTGAATTTTAATATTGACTCACCGGACCTCCGGGGGAAGGTATCTTTTAGGGTTAGTGTTCGTAGTTTGAGAGGTATCTCTCCTTTACATATGAACCCTTCGAGGACTAACTATGAGAGGCAGGAGCCCATTAATCGTATGTGTATTTCTGTTAATTGTATTATGGAGCATTTGAGAAATGGTTAAATTGGCGGCTTACGATTCATTCGTTTTTGAATTCTAGTTGAATTAATTTCGAAATTTTCATACTGACAAAAAACTAATCACTTTTATTAAACTAATATTAAGCATGATATTTGCCAAGAATTGTATACGGCCACGAGCCTTAATGTGTGCATTATTGATTCTCAGTAAATTTTAACTATTCCACACAGCACATATTTCCGCTATTTAGGAACACTTGTTGATTTTTAAAACTGGTTTTATTTCAAGCTACAGTTTTAAATAATTTAAAATAATTTAAATAATTTAAAAAGGTCTTTAGATGTGACTTTCGCTATTTCTACAATTAATTGTTACGTGTTATTATGCTCAAGATTTTTACTCGAATGCATTAGTTTTTTCTGAATAATGCGAGAAGCACTCACATTTCATTCAAATTAGTAGTATTAACTTGTATTGGATATAACTGCAGCGCAGTTGGCAAACTATTCTGGTTTGCGCAAGCTTTTTTTCTAATTTATACTCTCGCGCGTAAATATATGCCTGGAAACGTCCTGAAATTGCAACACTTCGTAGGCAGAAAAATGGGCAAACTATTTTCTGGGACTGTACTACAGAAATAATTTTTTTTTGCGGTGGGGGGGAATGCGTTACGCACCTAAGGGGACCAGTCCCCCCGTGTGCCGGACTACCCACGATACGGGTCTACCGGCTAAACCCCCCCTCCCTGTCATCTGGACCACTACCCCGGAACCGTCGCTAGACATTACTTCAGGGTAGCGGCCCCCTGTATAGGCTTTCCAA
>QYTT01087913.1:9379-23567 GCA_006980735.1 Dasypogon diadema | reverse complement strand
GATTAATAAAAGATTTTGTAAAATTATTTAAACCGCTGTATCAACCCAGTGAGAAATGCGGGAAGTCCTTCTCTGAGGAGGAATATAGAATGTTTTTAAAATTCGAAAAGACCTCCCCAAGAAGGATTTTGGGAGGATTGTTGGAGTGGTGTCTTTTGCAGAGAAGGTGTCGACTTAAAAGTGGCAGTTTTTTTAATTAAATTAAAAGTTCGTTTTTTGTATAAATTTTCAAGGAAACGCATACTTTAAAGAAATAAAAAATGAAATTGTAATAAGTATTTTTTTTTAATTACGTACAAGCGGGCCATAAGAGAAAAAATCTAAAAAATAAATAGAAATGTCTATAATTCAAAATTCCTTCCACAAAATTCCTTTCTAATTCATTTAAAAGTAGCTATAAAGAAGGCTTTCTTTTCTGTAGGAAAAACACCTCCTTTAAAAGGCCTTCTTTCTATAAGATGTTGCAGCTCTGTAACAGGCTTACGCAGTGCAGGATCTCCAATAACAATAATTATATTCAGTATACGCTGACAATTAACAACAGAAAATATACATAAATATCCTTTGGTATTTTATTAAAATTACAAAAATTTATTTCCGAAATCTAAATTTGACTTTCGTTTGCATTTGGTTGATGGACAATTACAGGAGGATCACTTCTAACCGATGCCGGACTGTCACGATCCATCACTTGGAATTCACTACAACTACTTTTAAGGCTTTGTGGGTTGGAGAAATGGCCTTCTACAAGATTAATACTAGTACTATAAGCCAAGGAATCTTTGTCTGTATCGCTAGAAAGTGTCCATTGCGAAATTGACGTTTTTCCTTTATACAACTCTTGTGGTTTTCGCCTGGAGTATGGGCTCCTTTCAATACTGTCATAACTTTTAATTATTTCCACACTAGAGCTTTCTAGAGTTTTCGGAAAGACCCTTACAATTTTAGGGTCAGCTCTAACGGATACCATTGAGAATTCTTCGTCCTGCATTGATTTTCGCTTTCGTCTACTATAAGGACTGTTTTCATAACTCTGGAAATTGGCAATTTTTTCGGCACTCTCCAAATTCTGGGATTTCAAATAAGCGGCAGGAAATTTTGTCTCTTCTGCTGCAAGAAGGCGACTTCCTAAATGAACTCTTTCAATGTTTCCAGTTCGTCTGGTCATATTTACATCTAAGGTCCTTTCTCTATCCCTTACCGAAAGCATTTCTTCACTTTGAAAACGGCGATAATCCAAAACCAGTTCATCATTTTCACCACATTTGGAATTAGTTGATTTGTGTTTTGATCGTCTTACATTGAGTTCCACCATTGATTTAAAACCTCTTTCCAGTTTAGGCATTAATAGTGCCTCCTCATAGCAAGGAGGTAGAGTTTCTCTGGGATCAGGAGCATTAAGTTGAGCCTCTTGTTCCAACATTATCCTATTCTGACGCATTCTGAAAGCGGTAGCAATGTTAATAATAGGAAATCGATTATTCTATTCAACTTACATTTCCCTTTGTTCATCCAAATTTCTTCTCAACTCCCTTTCATCTTGTCTCCGTTTTCTATTTTCACAAAATCTTTTGACGCTGACTACCAAACATAAGATTACAGAAAGTACTATAATAGTTATCATAGATATCGACCATATTTTCTCAGTAGTGCTAATTTTGCTGTTTTGAAACCATATTCGGAAACATGCCTGTTCCCAACTTTGTCCATAAAGAAGATCTGGGCTTGCGCATTTCAGTTGTTGTTTGTCATTTATCTAAAAAGAGCAGAGCGTCTATAAATAATTAGTTAATATGACAAAGTTATCTTTCATGTCTTGAAAATTAATTTAATTTAACTAATTTTTCTTAATTCTCACTTTGTTGAGGTTTAAAGGGTGAAATTTTAAAGACGCACCGCTGTTCAGTCTGGTTCCCATCGACCAGTAAGTCCCACATTACTTTTTCTGGTAATATTTGTGAGAGGATCCTATATTACCATCTTTGAAGTTAATCTCCGACCACCATTGCATTCACCTTAATTTTCCAGTCAGTTAGGCATCACGCATCATATAATTTACAAGCTGGAAGATGTTATCGGGCTAAAGAGCATTGTTCTCAGAAATTCCGGAGACATGAGTTCCTTTGCCAACACCTGCTATAATTGCATCGAAAAAGCTACGATCACTTAAAATAGGAAATCATCGGATTTTCAAGCTGATAGTTAACACATCAGGAGTGATCTTAGGGGAGAGTTGATCTTAGGGGAGAGTTACGAAGGACTGCACTTGATTCAACTTTTGTGGCCAATAAACTCCTTAAGTTTATCGAATGGAGCCACGGCTCTTAAGATTATGTCGGTGATCTGATCATTATTTTAAAAGGTGAGTATGAGAAGGAAACTTCGGTCCATGCGATCATGAAACCGTATTCTATCTCGAAAAGGCAAATCTCGATGTGTTAAACCGCTTGACCTAAATAAGATCCTTAAGAGCTTGTTGCAAGATGGACCATATTCCTATTTCATACAATAATCTGAAATCGTTGGAAACTCTAGAGTATTACCTTAGCTGGTCTCTGTGTGAGGTAGAGATAAAATTGCATAAACGATGTGTCCTCGCACTCACACCTCCATGGATTATCACCAAGCCAAATTTCATGAAGGTACTTATTCTCCTTGAAGTACTCAGTCCGAAATGGTGTTGTGAACCGATTTCCTGATAGTTTCAAGCTAACAAGGTTTGGAATATAGCGAAAAGTGGTGTTTCGAATTGAAGTTAATCTGAAATGTTAAAAATTTATAATTCAAAATAATTGGATGATGTATAGATGTTTTTCATGGGATTACCTGCACATACTTAAATCCAAGCTTTCTAGGCTTAAGGACACCATCGAGGAAGGAAAATGAGACATCAAATTGTGCGAAAGATTTAATTCTATTAATTTGGGTAATCCATTCAAGGCGTTCTGATCAACAGCCAAAATCTCACATCCACTCAAATCAAGGCGGCCCAATGAATTAGAAGATATCTTACTAAGTCTACTGATAAAGTTTCTGCTCAGGTTCAAGTTTATGAGCATATCATTTTCAATGAAGGTGTTCCTGTCAATCCTGGCGAGTGTATTGTAAGAAAGGTCCAAGCGTTTCAAGTTCTTTAGCGAAGTAAATGTACCTGGTCCAATTTCTGCTATGGCATTGTTAGAAAGATCAAGATTTTCTAGTAACCCATTACTTTCGAATGTGGTGTGCGTTAATATTTTCAACATATTCCCTTTTAAGTTCAGATTAATTAAATTTGGAAATCCAGACAGTTCTACTGAGTCCATGTTGCAATAAGAGATGTCTAGGCGTTTGACCGTTTCTGACTTTACATATTCTCCAGGTTTTGGTATCAATGTCAGGCCGGGATTATGCGAAAGATCAATCGAATTTAAGATATACAAATCAATAAAAGAATTTGAATGGAGTTTTGTTAAGCCGCAATTACTCAAATCTAAAATTCTCAGAGAGTTCGATATGAACTGTGAATACGTCCTCAGCGGATTTCCATTCAAAATCAATCTTTCTAAGTTTGTCAATCCTTGAAGAATAAATCGGCCTGAGACTTTTGTAATTTTGCAGTCACTTAGATCCAATAGTTTTAGTGAGTTGCTCATAAGTAACAAATCTTCACTGCCACTTGAAAAAGTGTTGAGAGGATTTCCTGCCAACGATAATGTATGCAAGTTCATTGCTGGTAAAAGTACTTTATTTGGATTGATATCCCTCCAGTTGCTTATGTTGTTTTCATTTAGGAGAAGAATATTAAGCGATGTAAATCCAGCCAGTGAGGCTGGGTCCATAAAACTTATCAAATTTCCACTTAAATCAAGATTCATCAGACTTTGAATTCGGGACAGTTGCGAAGGAAATTCCATCAATAAATTATTTGATAAGTCCAATATCTCAATGGGGATGTCTCCAAAATCTGGTAATTCGGAAATTCCTAAATTAGAGCAGTCAACTTTAAGATTAGCTGTAATCCATTTGCATGTACATCCCTCCGGACATGGCATAGAATAGTTGAGATTTACTTGACAAATTACAAGTAGTGAGAGCAGTAGCAACTTGAACATCTTAAACTGTCGTTAAGGTTCTCTGAAAATAGGTAAGGAAAAATGATTAAGCAAACTCATATGCTCTTATGACCTGATTTTTTTCAGTGTCTTGGGAGGGAACTTATAGGAATTTCAATTTGTGCATTCAAGCACCTCAAAAAGTTTTCAATATAGAAATCATCAACTATTATTATCATGATATTGAATTTCTTATAAATAAATTATGTGTTCTGTGCGGAGGTAGGTATATTTCGTTTCAAAGACGATATTAAACCGACATCCTAGTACCACTTAGACATCACATTCGACTAGTCAGCTGGAGCAGTTGTTTGGGTAGCGAAGTGGCCAGAGCACTCGGCTAGAAATCGAGAGGTTGCTGGTTCGATTCCAGTTCCAAAGTTCTGCCCTTAATAATTTTCCGAAAAAATTAGTTGGACGGAACACATCTTTGCTATCGCAAAGAATGTAAGGTGAAGTGCCTGAACTTTCTGAAGAAATACTTTACTCCATTTAACTCAGTTGACAAGGCTCATATCAGATTCAGGCTTGAATTTAATTCGCATACCTGGGCAGGGACAGGACGTACTACATTGTCCGCGTTAAGCAAAGTCGAAAAAAATGCTTTAACCTCATTTTATTTTGGTATTTATACGCAATTCCGGGAATCCAAAAATAAGCTATAAGTATACTTTCTTGCACAAGTTGAAAGTTAATGTTAGAAATTTTTTCAGATACTTTTGCCCAATTGAGTGTAAAATCGGTACAATGTCTTCCGAATCCCAACTTTGATACCATAAATAAATAATAAATCAGGTGAAATTTCAGTGAAATCTTTTAAGTATGTGTGTGTGTGAGGATAATACTACCTACTACCTTGCCATATCAATAAAGCTGTATTAGATTAGATACCACTGGCAGACATGCCATTTCCTGTACTAAGAGGAGTATATTCTTGTGAGCATATCCGCTCTATTGCTGTTACGAAAACACATAGTGGCTACTTACATGTATTTGTATATAAAACTGAATCTTGACTTTAGGTGACTTCACAAATTTTAATCACGTCATTAAAAAAGATTTTCGACACACAGCACGCCTCAATGTAGAGTTACAAGTTTACTGCTTACTTATGAGTCATTAATTTCTTTTCTGGTGGCTGATATTTTTGGCTTGCCCATATATAATAGATAAATATATACATCTATCTTGGAATGTTTTCAATTGCGTTCAAAAGAGTAATCGTGTTTTTTAGGAACTTAGTCTCGATATCAGCGAGAATAAACATAAAGAAAACCCTAGTAATGAATTGTATATGAACGTTCCGATTTGAGGGATTTCCATCCTCCAAGTATTACTTAGATGATTGTAGGCGAAATTAAAGGCGTTTAGATCTTTATTAGTTGTATCTACAAGGACGAATCTAATTTTCCAAAATATTCGCCTTTGTGATTTGTCCACTAAATAAATAAAAAAAGGTGTTGAACTGGCAGATGAGAAATAAAATGTTTCATGTAGGTTCACTGGTAAATATTCTGTAAGTTGTTAAAATCTGACACTTAATCGCCTCAATCGTCAACGTAACCACTTCAATGTAATTTCCATACTTTTGATTTACTCCCTAGCACTCCTGTATTCGCCTACTCGCGTTCTCGTTTACTCGCGTTGAACATAACCGCAACCTTCCCTTGTCATAGAGGGCACTAGTGATTTTTACACGAGTACCTGTTCACTCTCCCATTTCTCTCCGTTTAGGAGTTACGAACTTTCAAATTTAAAATTTTGGAATCTTTTTACCCTTTTTTCATATGAATTTTTTGAATTTCTCCAAAAATCTGTAATTGACATGCACTTTTTTTGCATAATTTAAAATTCACAAAAGTTTCCCTTAAATTTGATGTAAGGCACGTATCCACCTAACTCGACCGTCATGAAGTCGACGCCTCTCTACGGGTGCGATACTTCGAATTTGTGATTGGAAGAAACCTGGACATTGTAAACACGGGAATGGAGCCAAATTTCGTCAATACCAGATGGAAGGACCCTATGCAATTGCAAGATACTGGAAAAATTGCAAATTGGAGGGTGATGTATCTGTCAAAATTGTCTGATACATTTTGTGATGAAATATGGATCCAGAAGAAGAGTGGAGAACACGAATATGGTAAAAACCACCGAAGTGTTGGAGAGGAATCTGAAGAAAAAGGCGTGGAAAAAACAATAATAAGTGCGGAGCCACAGCAGTTGAAGATAATAACATCAGCTATAAATGACGCATTTCGAGAAGCATGCCCTCTTACTCCAGTAAACGATCACAATCTCACTGCTTGGTGAAATTAGGAATTATAGAGCCTGAAGAAAGGGATCAGAAGAACCATCACGCATTCACGAGGAATAATAATGCGCAGGCTTGGGTGGACTATAAGGAGAAGAGGAGAGAGAACTCTTCGACGACGAAAAAGAGAATCATGAAGGGATTTCTGCTCGAATATAAACTCTGTTTCAGAAGTCAACAGACTGCAGAAGATAGTCACAAAAGATCCGATCTCCAAAGTTGAACTTGTTCGATATATGACAAAGCACATTACAGGAACATTTAGTACCTGTCTTGTGACAGAGCACACACTGGAAAAGTGGAAGAAAACAAAGGTGAATTTTCTACCAAAATCAGAGAACGCACCGACACTGAGGCGAAGTCCTTTTGACTAGGCATTGAATGGGAAGGATGTACCTGAAGTGTGTATCCCCTAATACAACCCATATAAAGTTAGGGAATCAGCGGAGTTTGTACTTTACCAGCTGCAGACTATCAACAAAATACGAAAAGGCATTGTCTCGCCCACTTTGATGGACTTCAAAGGTGCCTTCGACAAAATTCAACACAGAAAACCGAAAAAATATTTGCAGGTAACCGTTAGGCTACAAAAGACGACGATCATAGGTGTTAGGTTTCTGTTTTCATAAAAAGATTTAAGTGTAAAAACAATTTTTCTTTAGTTGGCAAAACTTTTGAATATTAAGGCGGTATTTCGACATTATAAGACAATTTTTTTCCGGAAAATTTAGAATTTTTAATCTATCTATTTCGTTTGCTAATCAAAAATATTATCGTTAAAAGCCTATATGGATTCTCTTTTGCGTTAAAAGTGTGTCGTAATGCCCCGGGCCATCCTACTAATTTTTGTTTCTTGAAAATTTTTTTATAAGATATATTTTGTGAAGAGAATACAACAAAAATAATATGACTGCAAAATGGCTGTGTGAAGTGGACGCCCCTAAATACAAATTTTAGAATTTTTATAATTGCAATCGATTGCCCACTATTTGTGCGCATTTGTCCAACCATTAAATTTATTTGTCTACCTTCGAAAAAAAGAAAAAAGAAATTTAGCCTTTTCTTGGTCCAAGTTACCAATTTTCCACTTTTGTGCATAAATCGATTGTCCATGATTTAACCACGTAAGTCCAGGGTTTCATTTCATTTATCCAGTCCCAAGATATTATATAAGAAAAATAAATGTTTGGGAGAAAAAGGGGTTTTCGCATATATTGATGTTTTAACCCTTTCGCTACAACGGACAGCTATAGTCGCTCTCCACCAGGTGCCACTTACATACGATGAACAACTACAGTCGCTCGCTTTTCTTCGTATACTATGACTTAGCTTGGATTTGTTATTCAGTATAAAAAACTTGAAAAGCACGCCTCAAAAAACATATTTTGATGAACTGAACAAACGATTTAATACCAAAAGCATCAGTATATGCGAAAACCTCCCTTTTTCCCAAAAACTTATTTTTTTTTTTCTTTTCAAAGGGTGGACAAATAAATTTACTGGTTGGACAAATGTAAACAAATAGACACAGCCTTGCGAAATATGTAGATATATTTTCGGCTGTAGATGTTTTGCAGAGGTATTTCAACGAATACTACACAACAATCACAAGTATTACTCGCATACATCCTACAACAACAGATATCTTCTTCTTCGTAAATATTATCAAGAGAAATTTCTGGTGAAAAACAAGAGAATAAGTAAACTTCTAAGAAGTTGATTTTGTTTACTGAAACTGTAAACTGATTGCAATAGAGATCTCGTGTTGTAAATAAATAGATGTAATCATACCAATGAAGGCATAAAAGTTAAGTTTCTCACTTAAATAGCATAAAGTTTTGTTGAAGTAAAATTAAAAAACGGGCTGTATTAGTATATCAATTCACATTCGCTGATCATTAAAAAACCTAGACTTAATACAATATAATTCTAAATGGCTGTTGTACATGAGTTTTCAAATAAATAGCTTTCAAGATAAACATTGAAATTTCGTGGGTATTCAGCACGTATATAGTGGAAACTTTCATTGACAATTACACAAATAAGATAAATTTAACAATGAGATTCGATAGACATTCAAAAAAGACAAAGATACATGTTTCTGTTTCGTTTAGTAATAAAGACAATTAAAGAACTAATTAAGCAATAATGCCTGTAGGTAAACACTAGCTATACCTTATTATGAATCAACGGACTTGGTGGTATTATTTCACACATAAAAATCCAACTGCGCGATAAATGTAATGTTTATCACTTACACTTAATCACTTCCATTTACAGATACAACAAAAAACTGAAGAATTACTTCATTTTTTTACAAAAATTGTTATTTTGTTTTTAAAAATGTGTTACACTCTTTATTTCACATTCACATAAAAAATTTATTTTGGCTAGTGAAATTTTTTTCTAATTTTTTACAAATATATTTCATCATAAAAACACGATTATTAACTAAATACTTTGCTTCCCGGTAAATAGAGAATATGTAACTAGAGAACTCAGACGATCCAAATCAACCTGCAGTTAGATTTGGTTTATCATGAAGATAACTCTGATAAGATAAGCATTGGATGGAGTAAATTTAATTTTGAACTGGAATATTTTAGAAGAACCAAATTTACGTATGTGTCAAATAATGTCGGATATAATTACAAGAAATTGATTAATATGTAAAAATTATAAATGTGGTCACTCCATAGTTAGGGATTTTTAACTTTTAAGCTGTATGCGTGAATACTGTGCTTATTCCGACACAGTGGCAGTTAATTCCATTTCATACTTATCAATATAATTTTTGGCGTAATTAAATAATATCCTTCGGTAAGAACACACAATTCAAAAGGAAAGCGAGATCAAAATCTTTAATGAATGACTCCTCACACTCCAAACACATATGGAAATACCTTTGAAATCTGCCAATTACCATCTTCATAAAGAGATCAAAAAAGTTCACTATACTGCGCCATGTTACTAATCTGCTAATTGATACATACCACTAATTAATAAACTTCATCAAATAACCTTAGCAAATATCCTGGCCATCTTACACAGAAATGAGTTCTAAATCTCCTCAAGAAGGATGCTGGAAATGTTTAATGGACTGTGGAGGAATTTTCCTGTGGTTCCCCCTGTATTTTACTTTTATGAAATAGGACAAATTATTTGTAAATGTCCAATTAAGGGAGAAATTGATTTCAACAGAGATATTTTACAAATTGTTCGTTATATAGATATAATAACAACTCCCCATTTCATCCTACACGTCCGTGTCAAACTTTTTGCTTATATTTTAAATCAGGAATTAAGTAAATTTTTTCTTACAAGCCCATAAAAAATATCAAAAATTGTTTTTAGACACAAGATGAACACACCAGGATTTATTTTAGAACATTCCAAGAAAAGTTTATATATTCTTCTGAATTTTGATAATTTTGGCTAACGCTTCACAACATTACTCAACATTTTTTGAGACAAAACAATCCGACCACTTGACTACCTCGAGAAATTTAAAAAAAATTTCTTGGTGGAAGTCGAATTAAATGGTTTCAAGGAGATGGGAAATTGGGCCGATATAAAGCATTGATATAAATTGCCAAGTGGGTGGAATTTCGGCTGTTAGAAGGACACGATAACGATTCTGTGTACAAACCTTCCTTTAATTGAATTATTTATTATATAAGAAGTAATTTTCTTTACAAAAACAATGAGTTTATTTCTTGATAAAATCACGCTGCGGGTTGACCCTACGAAGTCCTTAAATTTTGAATTCACTTTAATACCTTAGACACACTGACACACTGCAGCGGAACTTATGTAATTTCATGGAACTAAAGTGAATTTAATGTCAAAGTACACATTTTGACACAAATTTTACTGTGATTTCGTACAGAAATTCCAGCCAACGTGATATTTTTCAAATTGATTTCGACGAAATTATGAATTTTCATTGCAGAGTGTCTAAGGTATGAGATTCGTAGAACACCTTAATCGTCGGTAAAACACACGAGTTACATAAAATTTATTTATATGTTTTCCCACTCACAAGCTTGTAATTATCTGAGAATATTCTACTGATTTCGAAGAAATATAATGAAAAACTGGGTGGTTAAGTACAATTTGCTTTTTTCGACACACCCTGAAACCTTTCCAATTGGGCTTGTTTTTATTAGTATATAGTACATAACATAATTCTTCTCTGTTTGGGCTAATATTTTTGATTTTTATACTCTTTAAAGGGGTTTGCCATCCGTTGGCTTCAGAAAATCGCATTTTTATTTTTGCTTGCCACAAAAAGAGTTTTTGAAATTTTTAGGTTTTACTGAGCTACAAGTTGAAATTAGTTAGCATATTCAACCCCTTTTTGAAAGCCTCAGCGGAGGGCATCGAGCATGCGCTATTTTATAATAGTTGAAACTGATAGATGCCGCGTATGGCTCAGCTCATTTGAATTTGTATTTGATCTTCTGAGCACGGAATAGATTGGAATTATAATTTTACTACAAAAATTCAAGTGTATAGAAGTTTTTACCAAAAAATCGATTTTTTCTTTAGAAATGGAGTGTTTTTTTATATATTCCAGTTACCGTCTATTCCTTATTGAAAATGGGTTAATTTCTTGACTTTTAGAAGCTGGCAGACTTGACTTCTGGCGTCATTTTCTACCCCAAATAACAGTATATGTTAAAACAAGAAGGTAATATATATGTAGTTCAATAGTTGCGTAAATATTTGTAAGCCCCCATCCTTTTTAAAGTTGTTTTGTTTGGAATTTCTAAATATAGAATACACGTCAGCTTCTTTAAATTCAGTTCCTTAAAACTTTTATGTAGTGTATGTCATTAATATTATATTGTTATTTATGTTTTTAAGATCTGAGATGAAATTTGTTTTTTTAATAATTTTTTTTTATTTATATAGGCACTTTAATAAGTAAATATTATAAACAACATAGACACAAAAAAGGGGCGCGAAGCTATCTAGTTAACTATCTTATATATATACAATAGATATATAAAAAGATACAATATAGACACAAAACAATACATAAAAAAGACACAATAACTATAAAAAAGACACAAACTCTAATACAAAGGTAAGGTAAAAAAGACACATAAAAGTATATACAAAAGACTCTAAAAAGAACAATTAACAACAACTTAAACATTGGCTCGAATAAAGCAAAAACCAAACAGTATAATAATCTATTCCTAAAAATTTTGAGAACAGTCCGGAAGAATGGTAAAAGTTAAAGTTAAAATTCTACAAGAATTTTGAAAATAAAAATATTAAATGCCGAAGGTAAAAGTGCCCCAGGTAAATGAGAGCTCTAAGAAGAGCTCAAGATTTTGAATTTAAAAATGCCAAAGGTAAAGCTAGTCTAAAACGAACGATAAATTTTGAATAAAGTATTAGGATCCCGCGGGACCACCCTGTAGACTCACGTGGACCCACAAGTTGCTCCCCCAAAAATAATTGGCCGAAAATCAAAATAATTTACATAATTCGTCCAATGTTCTAACTAAACAAATTAGCAAAATTTCATACTACAATCTGAGATGGTGGATTTAGAAAAATTCCCAAAATAAGTAGATTTTCCATGAAATGACCCAGGATACAAAAGGAGAAATGAAAGTTAAATATTAGAAATAATGAACCTTATTCTAGCTAGAAATTTCAAGGATAACATAATCAATAACAGAGGGAAGCTATACTAGAGCCGTAATTTATTAATACTAATGATTGTATTATGACCTTCCCACAGCTCCTTTCAAGGTTGCCAGATTTCGAATATTATTTTAATACTTGTTCAATAACTTATAAAATTCTAAATATAAAACTGAAGCATTTATTCAATTATTTTCCATTGTTTTTAGGAAATAATAAGTTGCCATTTCAAACACACACAGCATTAAAGTATATCATTTGACTTCCGACTGTCCAGGTGCCTAATATATCGCAAGTCAAACAGCAGTCCATAATACTCCTTAAATATATCTGTCCAGGATAAAAGACCATCTTAAGTTAATAACTTTTTGCTGTGTACATGCACTCGAATATTTCCTGGAGACGTTCTCAAGTCCAAATCCGATTGTTGTCAAATAGACCTTTCATAATGGTTGCTAGTCAATTGCTAATACTTCTGACCAGTTTATATGCTTGAATCGCATTCCTCACCCTCATACGACAAATTGTTATATGGATTCATATGATTCCGGAAGGGTCAATTGTACGTTGAAAGACGAATATAAGCTTGCAAGAACAAATGTTACTTTCTTAGCAAAATACATGATGGGCTTAGGGAAGATGATTTTTCCACATAAAAGAGGTTCCTTGTATTGGCAATATTCTTGACATTTGCAAGAAAATAAATCTGTTTCTTTTAAAGTGCTCTTTTAAATCGATTTCAAAATCAAAATGGCAGAAATTTTTCACTTGTCCAATTTGAATTTTTCATTTCCATTATTGGACAAATGACAAAGATGAATTTCTGGGAAACAAATTTTTAAATGTTGAATAACCTTGTGTCAAGATACACTTCAATAGTGGACGTTATATTTCATTAAAATGAAACGAATTTCAGAACTGAAGAGTACAGTTATTAAAATTGTAAGGATTAAAATATTTACACATATCTAACTTCAAAATACACATTTTTATATAAAAGTGTTGATTCATTACTGCATTCGGCGAATTTGCAGAATTAAAAATTGTTTTAATATCTGCTTTATCATAATATCGACCTGATCCAAGTTTTTTAACGTTTTCAAAGAATAATGCAAATTAATTGACATGAGTAGGCGAAATCAGAATGAAAGATAAGGCCTCCCTAATGAAAAGTAGAAAATAGTAAGGGATAATACAGGACCTTGCGGTCTCTAGTATTGATGTTATAAGCGTCCAAAGTAATATAGTACGAAAGAAGGCAGCTTCCTCTTCCTCCTCTGCCATGGGAGCCCTCCAAATATTTTACTTGTGCCTGTCGCAGGCTGGACGAAATACCTGCATCGTTGTTTCTCAGATGTAGCCCTGATTGCGAGAACAGCCAGGGTATTATGGGCCCAATTAGCTCAATGTCTAAATTATTGTATCTACCTCGAGGAACGCTAACCTCCAATTTGATGTGGTACAGCTTCTTGAAAGCACATCAACACAATATCAGCCGTGCTATTGATACTGTTTGCAGAAAATATGAAATAAAAACGACATTGTTCCGCTACCTGTCACCATCAAAAAGAGATACACATGCATGGGATGTTACTTTCTTCATGAACTGCATGAGGAAGGTAAAATGGAATAAGAGCATCACGATAAACAAAATTATTTTAACAGTTAAGATATCCAAGGTCGACGAAAAAAATACCACCCAAAGGGTACAATTGGAGTTCAAGTAATTAAAAAGATGCTGGTCGGTGGAATTTCCCATCCCTGCTCAGAAACCCCTGATATACGGCCACATTTTCCTTTCTAAGAAAGTATAGTATTTTATCATTAGATGTCTTTTGTCTAAAAACATTCTGAAAAAGTTTCGTGAATCCAACTGTACGTTTGTAATTTCATCTTTTAAAGGTCAATGAGTTAGTCCTAGTATCAGGGAATATTATTAAAATAATAATTATTATCAATACTTCAATACGTTTTCATTTATTTGATAATCAGATTATGTTTAATACATCCAGATAGTTTTTCGCATTATGAGTATTAAGTTTTACGGGACACCACATTAAGGATGCAAAACTGACAAAAAAGCAGACATAAATAATTTTATATTAGTATAAAAATA
>QYTT01087911.1:3086-18581 GCA_006980735.1 Dasypogon diadema | reverse complement strand
AACCGAACGTGGCCGAGTGGAGGTCGCCACATGTTTTCCATTCCACTCACATGATTATTAGAAAAATACAGAAAATTTTTATAGGATGATTGGAATAAAAATATCCTTTTTGAAAGATAGTCGGCTGATTACATGTGCTTCAGGACAAGTGTAATTATAGTCAGCGATGCTGGAACGAGTGCACATTGATAGTCAAACCTATTGAATCCTTGAAAGAGGTCTGCACACAGGTAGGTATTAGGAGTTCGTTGGCAGGCTTCCATTCAGACGGAGCTGAATCAATCATTTAAAGAACTTGTTCAACTAAAAGGTAGAAAAATTGAATGGAAATTTAATTCCAATGAAAAACTGAGAATACCTTCATTATGTACACCTAAATGAACTTTTGTGAAATCTTTTACATGGAAAAAATTGCCTACTTCGCAATTCCTTAATTTTATTGACGTCAAAGTAAATTTAAGATACCTTAGAATTCGTGAGACAGTCCAAAAACTTTTATTACTTAATTGAAATTTTGAAACTTGATTTTTAAAAAACGCATTATTCAAAAAAGTACTTGGAAGTATTACCTCAAGCGTTTTCTATAAGAGGTGCAATGACTAAGGATTTAAACACTGCATTAAAAATAAAAAAAGTAAGGAATACAATACTTTTGGTCATAATTTTAATTTGATATAACGAGTTATAAATATTATCAAGAACATGGCTTTATTATTGATAGAATATAAATTAACACGTTGACTGCCCAAATTAGCATAAAAGCTTTCGTGAGAGAATTGCTTCGTAAAATGCTTTTGTCCGGAGAGAGCTTTTAAGTTTCGGTCCCCAGGGACCGGCGTGGCATTTAACGTGTTAAGTGAAATACTTATTAAGATTGTTTCAGAAAATCTTAGCAAAAAACAAATGTTCATATAACATAAATTTAAAGCACGTGCTAAACTAATTACTTTGTTGTTCAAAACACCTGAATTACAATAATGACAGGAAGAACCTAGTTTGTAAGGTAAAGTAGGCTGCTGCTGTATATAAGATATTGACATTAAGTAAAATAATATTTTAAAAAGCTCTCACCTAGAGCGGTAAGAATTTAAATTTATTGATAGAAACTGCGTCATTTTTTCATCAGCACTAGGTGTCCTGAAAAAAGTAACTGATTACGTTTGTTGTCTGAACTTACTTATAAACGAGAAAAAAATACAATCAGTTCAAACCAATTATGTTAACCCATTCGAGACCGCATCGCACACCATGTGTGTAATGATAAAAAGCTCTCTCGCTGCAAAAGCATTTTTACATGGAGCTTTCTCATGAATGTGCAATGTCCTGATCAACGTTTATTCGGAGACCTCCGCCCCTAAAATCAGTTTCCCTTAAAATGGCGTCCAAAAATGTTATGTCTTTTAACAGAGCTCCACCTTGTAAAATTCTTATAACTCCTCACATGGACGTCGCAGGGTAACGACGAATGTTTTATTTGAAAGGGTCAAGTTATTCAGGGTCAAATTTGAAAACTATAAATTTTGTGGTCAATGTGAATGTTTTCGTTCCAAAAGCCAAAATTTTGAAAATTCGTAGCTTCAAACGGAGAGCAGTAAGAGAGTGAATAAGAACTAATTTAACACGTTCCCTGTCATGTGTACCGTTTTCGGTAGAATTTTTTTATTTGTCTCATGGAGACTTACCACTGGACGCTCGATCGGTCACTTTAACTGAGCCACCCTGTATATTATGTAGATATTTTGATACTAAACAACTTTCTATGGTTTCACAAACACAAGAGGGAATTGAACGGGTAAGAATCAAAAGGGTACAAGTGCAAAAACTGAAGTTCGTAGCAAACTGATCCCAAAGATTTTACAGTCCCTAAAAATCTGCATTTATATTTCTTTTGGGGAGTTACCCTTTTAACATATCAATGTCCACAATGAAGAACGTGACAATCTAAATTCAATCTTTCCTTCGGGCTCTTGGTCAGGTCTAGTAATGAATCATTAAAATCACATCATTTACCTCAACTTCTGGATGTTTCGTTGCGTTGGGGCGCAAATTCTTGAGGAGTGTTTATTTATTTCTGAAAAACCAATTAGTTCCCAGCAACTTCTGCAATTTGAGGTTAGATAAACTTGGGAAACTGGTGAGCACAATGTTGGAGGATACAAAACTTTTTTTATTTAGACACAAAAATTGAATCATTATGTCGGCAGATAAGGGTAATGTTACGGTGGTCATGAACAGGAATGAATACGAAGAAAAACTTAATATATTACTGGGAGATAGACGTTAAGGGAAAATTCGACTGCCTCTTCTACAAGCTAAAAACAATGAATTTATCAAATTCCAAAAAGGAAATGGGTACATAAGTGATAGACAGGGGACTTTACTGACAACTTACAAGGCGATTGCAATTAAAATCTACAGGTTTCCGAAGGTCCAGAAACCGGACCATCCACTTCGTCCGATAGTCTCTTCGGTGGACTCGCCTACGTATCAGTTATCACGCTTTTTAGCAAATATACTCCGTTGTGTTCAAGCGGGAAATTAGGAGTATTACGATTAGAGGTTGGGAAGAGATGGTTTCTTTTGATGCTGTCAATCTAATTACTAACAATTGGAATGATTAAGGACAAATGGGATAAAGTTGATCGTAACACAGATATTCCAAGGGGCAAGTTTTTGGATATGTTAAGGTTCTGCTTAGTTGAGGGAAACTATTTTGTGTTTCGAGGGAAAGTATACAAGCAAACTTTTGGTTTGCCTACGGGTAGCCCTCTTGCCCCAATATCGAGATGAGAGTTTGTTTAGAAACATTTGTGAGAAAGCTCCATACAAAAATGCTTTTGCAGCGAGAGAGCTTTTTATCATTACACACACTATGTGTAATCCGTCTCGAATGGGTTAGAAGTGGATATCCCTTTTCGTAATTCAATAAGAAAGGTGAAGTGGATCCGTATATTCTTGAACCTATTGAATAAAATCTGCCAAATGCTTTCTTTGATAAAAGTATTGAGGTTTAAGACTTTATGATATATTTAAATCTCATATATGTTAGAGAAAGTTTACAAAATAATGGTTAATTAGAGGAAAATACTTTATTTACAATTTACTTACAATTTATTTACAATTTACTGTTGTTTACTCTTCCACGAAATAAGATTTCACTGCAGGAAAAATCCTATTGCGACTAGTTCAAATTTCCCATTCGCTTTGTTGATTCTCTCTCAGTAAAGATTTTCCTCTTATGGAAATTCTAGTTAGATTCAATTATGGTGCAGAGTTCACTCAAAGGTACCAAAAAACGCTCCAACATTCCCTTTTTCTAAAGGCAATACAGGGTTCAAAACAGCCAGTTGTGTATTGTGAAGTTTATGTTTGGAATGAAATTTCAAAGATTCCTCAGGGCAATGTTGAACTAAAAGAGCTTTTGTACTCTGGAGTGATTGCACTATTTCAAGTATGTGATACTTTCAGTTTGTTCGGTATGAAAAGTTTTATTGGATCAGTCGTAGTATTTAGATTTTCTTTGATGAAATGAAGTGCACATATGGTGGCTAATTGAGAAACCAATTCCGAATATTGTGTTTATTTAAGGTCTTTGGAAATTTGTTGTACACTTGGGAAACTGACAAAATTATATTGTATTGTAAATTTGTTATTTAGAAAACTGTAAATGATTCACAATTTTTCTCAATTATGTCTGTTCTTGGAGATATTTAAAATAATTTTTAGCGATACCTGGAACATCGCTTTTCTTCTGTTCCACTTTCCACTTTATATGATGTCGAAACTCTAACCTACCCATTTTCCTTTTGCGTCCAAAATTTCCACCTCAGCTTTATTTGAACTAATTGGAAATTGGTCAGAAAATCAGCCCTTTAGTAGCTCTCAATCTGGAGTCCTTTTCAACTAGCGACGGAGATGGGAACAACTCTAAGAACCTCAACTGCAGAGGGTGGAATGTAAACTTTGTGCTTAAAAAGCAAAGCGCGATCATTTGCTATGGCATTGGTCGTAGCCAAGGCCTTTGTGATGACTTTGATTTTTTTTCAGGTAAAAATGTTGCCGATTAGGGGGAATTGAATGCGAAGGGCCTTGGAAGATGATACGGTTGGGTACGAGGATTTGGGGAGGGATTGAATAAAGATTGAATAGAAAGGACAGGAAAGTGTCTCCGGATAACTTCTCGAACACAGAATGGTCTTAGTAGGATCTATGTCACCCACGTTCTTTACAATAGCTACCTTCGGATAGGTCAATTAATCTATTCTAATTAGGATTGCGGTTTATCTTTTTCATTTCAAGTTTCTTTGACTTGCTACATTCGCTATATAATTTTGATTTTTATTGAGGTGAAGCCAAAGCTCAGAGGATGCCCTGTGATGCTATGCATAGCCTTGTCGGGAACGGATTAGAAGGTCGAGCGAAGGTGTCGGTGCACATTCTGCTTCAACAATTGGCACTTGGGGAAAACAGAAGGTGATAGTTTGTTGCACATTCATTCAGTTCGGCTCAAGGATTATCTGAACTTCACGTTCTGGTAGACCTTGTCTCAAGAACGAAAGGGTCGAGCCGGCTCAATACGAGCGTATCGCCCGTAGGGATTAATTTAGAAAGAATTAGACCAGATACTTCGATGGAACAATGTCCGTTAAAGTAGCGATAAAAGAGTGTTAGACAAGCGACATTGTGTTAGTTCTCCAATGGATCAATTTTAGAAGTGATCGTCTCGTCGCCGATCAGCTTAAAAACTTCTGGACTTCATACAACACGGACAAAAATAGCGCGTCCTCCCCCTTCCCAACTTGTGAGTTAAATTCAAGTCTGAGTCTAATATGAGACTTGTTTATGAGCGCTAAGTCGGAAGGGATGAAGTATTTCGTGCATCTATGCAGGAAGCCCAGGCGAGTTATAGCATATTTTTTGCAATATTATAGACATGATCTCTGCAACTAAGATTGCTGGATACCTAAACTCCCAGGATGTTAAAATTAGGAGAATTTTAATAATTTTTTGTGCAATATCAAGTAATTAAGCTGGAAATTGTTCAAAGATGTTTAAATTCGCCCCATTCTATGGTATATAATATATGATGGGGTTGATTATTATTTTAATCTACACACAATCCGTTCTAAGAAATTTCAAGATATGCTTGATTTCAAAAGATTAAGAAATTTTGATGGAATTATCAAACCAGGTGCCCCTTACCCATGAATATTACACAACACGTGATTTGTAATCCTCCGAGATTAAACTGACCCTCATTTTAACTATAATGTCCCAAAAGTCACAGAACACTAAATTCTTCGTCCGTAGCAGATGTTATAAAACCACAAAGTTAATTTTATTCCCAAAAAAGGGAAACCCAAAGGAACGATACCTTTCAACTGAACCCATCACCTTTAATATATAAAGACAAGTTGGAAAGAGGATTTTAGAGAAATGTGGGATTGCAAGAAGGGATTTGAATGCCTGTGGAATATTAAAATCTTCTTTATAAAATGATGAGGAGAACAGCCTTTGATAAAGGTTTCAACTGGATTACAGAAAATTTTGACGATAATTAACATGGAGATCTGAACATTTTGAAATGATGTTTTGCGAAGAAAGAATGTCAGTCTTGTTTTTCCTAACCAAGACAACTTTGTGCAAAGGCGGATTTATATATTTTTTGAAATGCTAAGTAATAACTGATTTTCTTCCCGTTAAGATGAAGGATTCATGCATACAAATGAGATAGTCAGGAGATATTTGAGTTCTATTTTGCTTTATCTGAAAAAAATTTCCTTTTTTGACTAATTTAAATAGCCTGTGTGGAAAAATTCTGCTCTTTCAAATGCCATAATTGATTTTCTCCTATCAGCTATACTTTTCAAGATATTTTGTAACACCTTTGATCCTAACCGCCATTTGCAGCATTACTATATCGTTTTATTTTGATTTAAATTAACACGTTGGCTGTCGTTCCGGTCACCGGTGACCGGCATTTAACCCATTCGAGACGGATTACACACCGTGTGTGTAAAAAGCTCTCTCGCTGCAAAAGCATTTTTGTATGGAACTTTCTCACGAATGTTTCTAAAGAAAATCTCGTCTCGAATGGATTAAAAGCTTTCTCACGACAAAGGCATTTTACCACGTAGTCCTCTCAAGAAAGCTTTTATGCTAATTGCGTCAGTCATTGATTTATATTAAAGTAAAAGTCACAAGATATGATCCTACTATCTTACCCTATCGTTTAAACGTTAATCTGATTTTCCCAACATTAAAAACTTGTAAGATAAGGCAGGATAAGTGACGATATTAGAAAAAAGAACTCTGTAGACAAAGACACAAAAAGTAGAAACGAACTCAGAACCCTCTTGTGTTTTATGTTAAAATAAAATTTTTCCTTTCATCTTCGCCTTCATTATGCCCCAGACATTTTCAATAGGGTTCAATCCTGCATCTCAGAGAAATCATCAGATAGTACGATGATTTTTATCAACACTGGTGCAGAAGTCTTCTAACCCATGAGTGCATTTTTCAAGCACTTTTCGCAACATTGCAATTACGAAGAAAAAGTGGAACTTTCGAGTTTTCGAATTTAAATTCTCTGCTGTTATAGTCCATACTTTTAATATTACCCCACTTTTGGTGTGATTTATTTTTACTTATTTGTTTTTATGACACACATAAATGAAATTTTACCGCGCGTAGCAACACGGCGACTTCAAGTTACTATTATTGTACACTCTACCATTGGGCAACACTATACGTATTTCCAAAAATAACCTGATGTAAATTAAATCCTTCAGATAGGTTGATATAAAATCACAATCTTAAATAAGCTATTTTTAGTTAATACTAATTTCTTGTAAAATTTTCAAAGGAAAACTAAGAATACAGGAGAAAAATAACTTTGAACAAATATCACTACAAGACCCATCTGATCCTGGCACGTTGGAGACTGTTTACAATCTTCACCCTGAAAATCACAAGGGTTGCATTTATCTCATTTCTCGTCTATATAAACCGACTGAAAAATCAATATTCATCGGATATCAGTGCGCATTACAAATATTGAATAAATTTTCGTGCTCGTCTGGCTTCTCAATATTTGTTTCAAATATTTATTTTTCACGTCTCGCTGCCGTATCTATGCAGTAGAACACAATGTGTATATTTTCATCTTAAAACTAGCGAGGTTATTTGAGGTAGACGAAGGGCTCCAAGAAAGTCCCTGAATTGAGTGGTATTCATCTATCCTTGTTGTTTTTTACTCCGATGCTTATAAAGCAGTTCTATGAATTTCTACCAAGGCAAACACTTGTACAGGCTTAGAAAGATTCCTTCTAGGAACTCGATTATTATGTTCAGACGTTTTTGTAGTACGGTAAATTTCTTGGCTTTAGATGTCCTAGCAAAGGGCGGGATAAAAGGGCATTGAGAGAAATTTATGATAGCTCTGCGATTCAACTAGGTAAATTTTCGCGGCAAAAGCTTCGCGATAATTGTCTAGATTAGGGGACCGTCGCTTGGTCCCACCTCCTCCGGGAATGATTTCGGGCAACACTAAAAAAGTGTTTAGAGGTGGGGGCAGAAAGGTGCAGGGAAAGGTGGTGATGGCGTAGGAGGTGGAGGCGCAGGAGGTGGAGGTGAAAAATTGGATATTTTTCGAGTTAAAACTTAGGGTAAAACACGAGTTTCCGTGAATAAACGTTGCGAATTTAGGGCTTTACTCATATGGCTTATAACGAACATAGCTGTAGTGACTTGCTTACGAATATTGAAATCACTAGAATTCTATCTACAATTGCTACGATGCTCGGTCTATTTCTCAAATTGATGTATCTGAATTTGTGTCAATATTCTCGAATTCTACTAACTTCCCATGCTTCATACATGTCCCAAATTCTAACATATTTGTTGTCATGTCTAGAATTCACTCGTAGCACACTGTAATATGATAATTTGTAATATCTTGTATCTGTACGAGCACGTTTTACAAAATGAGTACGAACATAAATCTTTCGATTCCTTTTCGAAACTTTGAGCAGAACGTGAACGTTATTTCCCTTCTCACCGATATGGAATTATTGCCTAGAGCAGGAATCACGTAATTTGACATATGGAACTTTAACAAATGTTCTTCTGATATGGAGAAAATTTTCTGATTTTACCTAGGTTGTTGAAAAAGGGTACATTTGCTGACAGAAGCAGATACGTGAGCAACAGAGTTTATAAACAATTTCTGATATGTTTTACTTATTTCAGCTATTTTCAAAGGAAATCGTGTTAAAGGTATAAATAGCTCAAATTATAATAAAATTGCCTACCTGTTGATAATTAATTCCGTACACATTACAGTGTATATGGAACTTTCGTTATAAAAAAGGTCCATATTTAGCTGATCCGGATCATACAAAATTTTGTATTAAATCGACCTCTTTAAACACAGTCGGCGATTTTAAAATCCAAAAAAAAATTATCAGATTGCCATGAGGTTGAATAATTCAAAACTTCAAAACGTGAACTCGTAAATCATGGCAATTTGATGAGTTTTTCAGACTCTGAAATTACTAACAGGGTAAATTGACCAATGATCCGTATCAGATGAAAAAAAAAACACAGTTTTTTGATAAAATGGGATTACGGTATAGAAATCTCCATCAAAATTACCCTGTATGTCTTACATATGAATGCATACGTAGTAAAATCCAAGTACAGTACTCAGTGTTAATAATGGTATTAAATGTTATTTTTGGATATTGGCATTGAAATTATAACTTGATGATGTGTTAATCCATTCGAGGCGAGATGTTTTATAGAAACTTTCGCTTTTGCAGCGAGAAAGCTTTTTATCATTAGGGCTAAAACACAATGCGAGCGACACTACAATGTCGGCGTAAAAAATCGCTGTCATTTGATTTAAATAACACGTGAATATATGAAGTAAAACACAATGCGGACGACAACGTTTGTCGTCGACGAGGAATTTAAGTGAAATTTGAAATTTGTCGCGCGTAAAGGGCGAATTCAGTAAAATAAGATTTTGGGTTACGTTCAGATGTAATGTTTGACATTTACCGACGACATATATTCCGGGTCACTTTCCTTCGTTACTTTAAAATAAGTTTCGTAGAATTCAAATTCTTGACGAGTTTTATATAAATCCCGAACCCACCATTTTCTTCTATATCGGTTATGTTTCTTATACTCCTCATAAGCCAAAAATGCCGCACAAGCCATTTTAATAACTTTTTTTTAAAATTATTTTTAGATATTCTGGCCATTCTCACGACCAAGACCAACTCTTGATAAAAATATAATGACAGAACTGTGCCAATAGCAGTTTATGTCGTACTCGTAGTTGCCATCATTGTGTTTTAACGGGCATTTTGTCGGCGTTTTTGTACCATCATCATTTCCCCCACGGTATTCGTTTTCCATAAGATGATACAAATCTGTGTTAAAAATTTCATATGAGTCGGATTCAGAACTTTTTTCATATCGAACCACCAATTCCTTCAGTTTTCTGATGACTTAAAACTGACACCCTCTAAGCTTAACTGAGAAAGGCATTCTTTCCTGAATGAAACGTACAATATCTAATATTAATCTTGTCAGTTTGCTGAAACCTAATTTTGTAAATATTTACCAAACCAAAATTTTAAATTAAGTACTACAGGAGTAGAAAGAAACTTCAGTACCTTGTTCTTTTAATACCTACAATAAATGAGCTAATAAACACTTTTTATAGTATTAATTTAATTTTTTCGCGACACCTTTCAAACTAAGCCCCTCATCAACATCATAGGGATGTTCCTTGAGCTTAGACAATACTTTAAAAAAAGTTAAGAAAAAATAGAGGCAGCTCATAGAATTTAATTTAAAAGCTTTAAAATTCATAATGACATTAACAGACGGAGCTTAGTTCTCTACAATGTAATTAAAGTACAAAAATCTTCACAACTTTACTTTTATATAAAAACAAAAATTGCATGCCCGCAACGACTTCTCTAATAAATCTCGCCCTTTTTTACCCTAACCACTCCATGACCCCACTAAGAAAGACACTGGAGCCGGTTAAGTTATAAAGTTGATAATTTTAACGTCTACGCCGTACTATTCCTTTCTGGATAAATTTTTTATGAGAAGATGATAGCATTTAAAAACGGGAATAGGATTAATGCACTCTGCCAGCAAAATAAAAATTTATGATAAGTATGAAATTAAAAGGAAACAATAATAAACAAAGAAAAAGCTAAATGACAACAACTGACAATGTCACAAGTAGTAACTTTGTATCTCTTTTAAGAGGGCTTTATGCATCTTAATGCCTCAAGCTGAAAGGAAAAATTTGTGTAGTTCAGTTCAAAAGGAGAAATGTTTGCTTATGTAGAACTCCAAGATAAGGAGTCATCTACACCGATACATCCTTGTAGTAAAATTGCGGGTGTGAAACGGATATTCATATGGCACACTCAGTGAATACCCTAAACGACCTAAATGAAGAAATATTTCTTTCTCACATCCTCATTTACTTGAAAATATGAGAACTACTTCTTAGGGCTGTGGCGACACCATTAAACTTAAAGTAGGACAATTACAAAACGGAGGATTTCTCCCTTTCCTGAAAAGAGGTAAAATTCACGATAAGACGTCATAAACTCAGCCACAATAGTGTCTATTTCCACTTCTGATAGTTACTATTTTTTTCTTGTTTTCATTACATACGAAACTGTTCCTTCTCTAAACCAGTACTACAATGAACAGCATATGCGAGCAAATGAAAGATTTTCAAGTATGCTTGACCTAAAAAAGAACGTTCTTCACATATCCCTTGTACTTTTCATTAAAGTTATTATCTGGAGCTGATTGTTCCTTTCGTTACACTCTTTCCTCTTGCTTTTAATGTAGATAGATTGCTCTACTTTTTGATTAAAGATTCGTGAAGTATACTGAATGAATTAAAACTAATTAAAAAATATTAAAACTAAAGATTAAATAATATCACAAAGATGTGGCATTGTAATTATCACTACTAAAATAACAAGGTTGCACTATACCAAGATCATCTACATATCCTACTATCCAGTGGTAGTGGTTTTGTCCATTTCCTGTTGCTGGAAAATGGTAGATTAGAAAACGAACCAAGGGAAGTTATTTTTTACCCATTTTAGGGGATATAGGATGATGTGATTTATACAATAAAATCTTGAAATGTTGAAGAAATACATACCTACGTAAAAATCATTAATATTGCAATTCCTTCAGATTCTAATACACAGCACAGCGTGGGATGGTATAAATAATAGTGACAAAAGTCTTGTATATTTTATCACCCATAAAAAAAATATTTCATATAGATTGTACACATCAAATTCACCATTTTGAAAGTCAAATTCAATCCTTTTCAAATCAAATTCACCCTTTTCTAAATATTTTATTTTTTCAATTCAATTCGGTGAGTGTAAAAAGTGTTCGTAGAGCAGTGGCGAATGAAAATGAATGTCAATACTTTCTTGTTAATACGATTTTGAAGAAATAGTTTTCCTGCTTTCAAATGACTCCTAAAACGTCTTTGTACAACTTTCCGTTCACAATTACTAACCCTACAAACTTAAAAATTACATAACTGTTGCAACCCTTTCCAGGTAATAACGGTATTTTTCGTAAAGTTTCTTAGGTAGTACACTCTTGTTCATAGATATTATTAAAGTACACAAAATACCTTATTTTTGACCCGACATTGTCATGTATAGCCAAGAAGAGCCACTTTCCCTGCTTTGAGAAAGCAAAGGTTTTGGTGATAGAGAATAATTGGCAAAAACGACACGTTCTTGAAGCTTTGTATTCTCTCAAGAGAAAAACTGATTACGTTAAACATGTTCACTACTGGAAAATGAAAAACAAAATTTTGATAGCAATCGGCACTCGCGATACCGATTTTCGATTTGAAGTCACTTCGATTCAATGTCGGCCTCAAATAGACTCCCGTGATAAGCCTTAGGGGTTTAGAATCTTAGAATCTTCTTAGAGTTCCCCTAGTTAGATAACCAAAATAACTTCTATATTTTACTGTCCTCAGTGCAAATGGGGCCGACATTTGAACCCTCCGCTTATCTCTTTCGCGATACATACAATACATTCTTCTTTAAAATACTCAATTCTACGGACCTTTTGTAGTATATAACTGAGCAACTCATCTTTCCAGTCCTTAAAAAGTTGCTTCAACTTGTATAGCTTTCTTACTTTTATTTGGTTGCTCTCGCAGGCCATAAGTACCATTCCTACGACTATAAATTGTCTAAATTACTTCGAGGAACACTCTCCTTCTTAACTTCTATCAACGCTCTATTAATTTAAAAAACATTCCTTTAACCAGCCTCTTTAAAACGTTATGGGAGTAAGGTTTGCTGTGAGAAATAGAGATTTATATATTCCTTTAAGTTGAAGCAAAACGCCTACTCTTGCAGTGATTAATACTCTAATATAATCTTCGAAATCTGCTCCTTACAATAAGGATGTACAATTTTACATTTTTTTGATGAATCAGACCTGCACACAGCTCACACACATGGATATGAGATACCTTCTCACTTCCAACATACACAAAAAAAAACACATTTTTCTTTTTGTAGGACAAAAACAAAATATTCTCAACGGAAGCACTTGCTTAACCTAATCTCCATAAGTTACTTCGACGTTTTCTTCTGCACATCCTAAGCGTATTACCATGTCTGGGAGCAACTCCTGCAAATCTGATTCCCCTTGTATCATATGGGCATATTTTAGATAGACAAAAAACACTAGAGCATGCTATGGGGGTTTTCATTTGCATTCATTGGGAATTTAACATATTTTGTATCTGGGTAAATCTGGAAGGCTGGTTTACTAGCCGACGTATTTATTATATTAAAAATTTGAAAGGGATCCATGTACCCGAAATGCACTTTATGCTGAGGTAATCATTTTCCTCTTCGATTAAATTTAGGTCATACGAGGAGATTTCCGGTGAAAATAGGTAATTCCCACTTCCTCTTATCCTGAGGAATCCTCATCAAAGCAAACAAAACTTCAACCTCATGAATCCTGTCTACATAGTTCTAAAATTTTCGAGACACATGTGTAGAGTGTAGACCTTTTGTAGTCGGATCACGCTGAGTGTCCAAATAACTCCATTATTCAAATTTATACACTCTGGTGTTCCATCACTACAGGTTAGGAGTTCACATTCGATAATTGTGGCTTATTTAGCATACTGTTCAATTCCTAGCCGCAAATATCGGTTTCCGTCATATTTCACTCAAATTTAGTGGTAATTCAGATATGCTTCCAACTAAACGCTTCCAGTGTGAAATGAGATTCTCAAACGAGCCAGCGGTGTATTCAGGACTTTCATATTATACACAAGCAAACATCATAATGAATTTCAAACTCCAGGCTGCTGTATTTCGTTGCGTTTCCCTAGCCATATCGATTTGTCAGCTGCCGTCCAAATTTTCCATGTTTAATCGAAAATAGCAGATTTGTGCTCAGAGGTGTTTACTTCACCGCAACATCGTGATGCCACATTGAATGGAATTTAAGGCCGATTTGCAATCGAGCAATTTTTATAAAATTCCCTAATTTGATAGAAATTTTAAGGTCACGTTTTTACTTTAATTTGTAGTCAAGCAAAATTAGCTCCACATATAGAGTAAGGCCAGATGGAAGTCAATGAAATGTAAATGTGGAAAAGGAAGCCTTTTAATAAAACGTTAAAAATTCTCACAAAGTGAAAAACTAGACAACCATGTTTATGAAACTACTGCTGTACACATAGTTTATTGAAGAATCAATAAGCACCACTATCCAAATCTATTTTCTATTTTTATCTATGCTAAAATAATTCCAATCCCTATTATAAAGGTAAAAGGAAAAAACAAATGAGGCTGAAATTACTCGCGAGAAAATCAAGTAAAACCTTGAGGCCTTGGCGTCCTTTTCTCCTTAACTTACGACTGGAGTTGTAATTTCACGCCTCAATTATTCTATGGGAATAATAGCCATAAATAAACACATTTCGCCCTCGTGCGCCTCATAAATTCGGTCCTTACAGAGAGCACTAAAGGAAATAATGAGGGCGGCAAGAAGGTGAGAACTGAAATTTTTAGCGCTAGATGTTTGCAATTTGCCCGTCGATTAGGAGCGAGAGCGATTCCATAAAAAGCTCCAAGGTTATAAAACCTAACGACGGGTTTGTAACAACATTCCCCTACTTCGGGTGAAATGTACCAAGTTCACAACACCACGGACAAGATTTTCATAGAACAGATGTCATTAAGTTTTTATGGTGAATTTAAATTTAAATATATATACAGAGAACAGCCTGAAGTTTCAAAACTGATGCCTGGTATTTTTGTAGAGGTTTTTCTTGCAAGCCGCTTATTGTTCTAAAAAATACATACATCTATGTTGAGAAAATATACAACTGCCTAAATAAGACACAACACTGTGCCATTGTTTTCTACAACAAAATAAGGTATACGCTACATGCGCTTAGTATAATCGCTTAACTTTCATTTTTAATAGGTTTTTCTATCTTTACTACACACCGGTAACTCACTGTTTGAATCATGATAAAAAGCTCTCTCGCTGCAAAAGCATTTTTGTATGGAGCTCTCTCATGAATGTTTCTAAACAAAATCCCGCTCAAGCTTCAATTGCTTACTACCGATACTATTTCTGTAGGATCCGATAGCAATCGCATTTCTATGTAGCAAATTCATAAACTTGCAGGGCGAATGCCATGTTTAAATATTGCAATGACATATACATATACATTTCATTGGGATATTTTTCGAATTTCCATTGTGCACATCAGAACCGTGGTTATTAACTACAAAAGTCATTGACGCACATCTTCTACAAAATACACGTTTCGAGTTTACAGACATTGTTTTGCATAGCACGCAAATCCACATTTATAGCATTTCGTTATGTTGCATCCTGCTGACGAGGCTGTGTGTTTCGCAGCATAAGCTATTGCCTTATGGTGTAAAGCATTTGCTTATGGAGGAATAAATTTTATACAGGTATTTTGTAAAAGCTTTTAATTCCACACTAGTCCAGGACATCTCATCTTATTACAACTTCCACGCTGCTTAAGTATTTAAACGAGTCATGCAAATGTAATTAGAATGCGCCAATGTGAAAGCAAACTGTAAGAAAGGTACTGAAACCCCATATCTATAAATTTTAATCCACCAGTATGAAAAGTATCCTTATGAAGCTGTATCAACTGAACTGTAATCGAGCCCTAGATATTGTCACATGACATGCAGAAAATAGACAGATATTTACCGAATATACTTTTATCTTTTGCCCGCGTTGTTTAAATTCGAAGAAATTTATAGCTCTAATCGTATACATTTATAAAAACAAACTAATAAAATTTTTTTGTTCTACACACAATTTTGTTAAGCAACAATTGCAGTGGGATGAACTGAGAAACGCTTGGAAAGTTTATGACGC
>QYTT01087909.1:0-13106 GCA_006980735.1 Dasypogon diadema | reverse complement strand
TGCGTACACCCAGTAATGTGAAACTACTTTTTAAGGAAATTGAGGCTAATTATGAATTTTGTAATGTGAATTTATTTTCTAGATATTTTTTGCATATTTACAGTTTAGAAAATGCTAACATAATATAATCTGAGTAAATACAAAATGAAAAATAAAAATCAGAAGCAACATGGAAATGCAAATTCGGTAGAAAAAGTCCGCGTCTAACTTAAATTTTAATAACTTTTTCTTTTGAG
The DNA here is from genome assembly GCA_006980735.1 of Dasypogon diadema. Lineage (NCBI taxonomy): Eukaryota > Metazoa > Arthropoda > Insecta > Diptera > Asilidae > Dasypogon > Dasypogon diadema. Next base: position 12,870 of record QYTT01087909.1, on the reverse strand, counting down.
GGCTTCCTGCAATCTCTTCTGTATAGAATACGCAAGTTTTGAGGTTTCCTGAGCACTGATGCAGAACTCTTTTCAACACATTCTTCAAAATAATGTGGTATTGACGAATTTTTCGTTCTAATAGATCCCATAAATATTCTGAAGAATTGCGGTGGTACATGTAACTCTTTTCCTGCATTATAAAGCCATCATAACCTCACAATATTCGATGTGTGCTTGGAGTTATTATCGTGCATCACCTAATCCACATTTTCAGCACTTGATTTTAAATTCCGCTTTAAAATATTTGGATAGTTATATCAGTTCATGGTAGACACGGTGAACTCTGATTTTCTTATACCACTACTTGCCATGCACCCACAGACCATTACTGCACCACCACCGCATTTTAGAGTATATTAGATTATTTTTTTATTCAATGCTGTGCCTGATTTTCTTCAGACGATTTTCTGACTTTTTATCCCAAAAATACAAAATTTACTTCTCATTTGAAAAAAAGAATTTCTCCTGGAATTTATTTGACTTGTTAGTGTGTTTGTTTGCGAAGATAGTTCGACTTTGGCGACTGATTTTTGAAATAAAGTTTTTCTTGTGTGCGATATGCCCGTGGATCTCGGCCCTTTCAGTATTTTTCCAGTAGTATCGACACAAATTTTCTTGCTAAACTTGAGTTCTATGATTTCAGTGATTTGTCCCGCTGTTGCTTGAGGATTTTCTTCACTGCATTTGTAATAATATGTTTTTCTTTTGGGGTCGACATTGAGGAACGACCAGAATGCGGTTTTGAGGTGTTAATATCCGTCTTTTCACTTTCTACTAGAAAGTGAAAAGACGGATATTAACACCTTCTACTGTTCCAATTGAAGACGTGCTTCTAAAAAGAATGGAGGAGATGCTTAGGAAAGAGCTGTAGGTCTTCAAATCTAATCTTTTTTTGAAGTTCCAGGAAATCATCGACCATAAAAAAAAAACAGATCAACCTCGGATGAGGTGACAAAACTGAAAGTAAATTGTGAGGCTATTAGTCGGAACAACGATCGCCTTCTTGGTGCACTCAGGGAAACCGATGTTATTATTAAGGGGATCCCTTTCGTTAAATTTGAAAATCCCATCGAGATTGTCGGCAAAATTTGTTCCCTAATTGAGTTCACTCCTTGATTCATTTAGAATAAAGGTTAAGCGCGATAGCGGTTGAGGTAATGCTAAGGCACCTATCATTTTAAAAATTTCAAGTGCTGCTGAACGATGCTTGTTTATGGTTCAATACCGATCACACCAAAAACGCCTAGTGGTGAGCTCTATTCTGCATGAATTTTCCTCCGACAGCCGCGTATACTGCTTTGAGAGCTTATCTCCACGTGACAACAATATTCTGCAGCGGGCCTTGAATATGAGACGTCAGGGATTACTTAGGTTAGTGTTCACGCGAAATGGATTGGTATATATTGCGAGGAGCGACTCTCAAACACCTTTGAAGATGACTGACCTGATCGAACTTACTGAAAGTGATAACTAGGAGCAAAATACAAAAGTGTTTTGAGTGCCTTTTCTTTTTTCATCTTTATATTAAATTTTTTAACGAGATTTTCTAGTTTAGGCGATTTAATTTGAAGTTTTTGGTATAGGCTTAATAAAATCAGATTTCTAGTGAGTTACGGAGTTCTTACTGTATTTTGTCTCTTTCAGTGTACTTATAATTACTGTTCATTCAGGTGCACGATTGTAATGCTAGGTTAGTATTAGCCGTGTCTCTATTTAGCACTTTTCCCTTGCTTCTGTTAGCATTTCCTTGGCTTTGCTGGCTTGTGCTCGGTGTCCTGTTACCCCCTGTACTGTGCTATGTCCTTGACAGTTCCTAGTTTGGCTGTGGTAGAAGCGTTGCTAGGTACTTTCGCTGCGAGAACTGGTGGTTTTAACGTTTGTCATTTGAATGCTAGGAGCCTCAGATCCAAAATACAAGAAATTTTTAGAAGCGTAAATATACATTCAATTTTGGTATCTGAATCCTGGTTGGGTGGGCATATATCCTCACAGTTAGTAGCTATTCCGGAATTCAATCTATTCCGTTGCGATCGTGAAGGAGGGCGTGGGGGTGTTGTGGTGATTTATATAAAGGACTGTATGAAGGCCAGAGTTGTTGGAAGATCTCATGTCGATTCCATTGAATTTGTAGAAGTCGAAGTAGACTGCAATACAGAAAAGCTTTTACTTATCTGTGTGCACTCTCCACCTGAAACGTTCACTGTTAATAATGCTAAGAAAATTCCTTATACAATCTTACTCGCAAATATTCCAATGTGGTGATCGGCGGGGATTTTAATGTTAATTTATCGCTTAAAACGGGAGCTTAGACAGCTTCCTACATTTCTTCCAATCGCTACATCTTAATGTTGCTGAAAATGGCTTCCCAGCTTATTTTAACTCCAACCAGCCTTCTCTTTTTTGACTATTTTTTTTACCACGGACAGTGATAGGGTTCTTTTCTGAAATCAAATAAGCTCACCTAGAATTTTCGATCATGATTTCATCTACTTATCCTATGACATCCGTCTTTCTGTGACACTCAGATAGTTGAGGTTTCGGTCGTATGGTAACGTAAACATTCAACATTTATTGGATGAAGCGTCCGCTATTTCTTGGGATTCCAGTCGGTGCTGCACATCTATCAATGATCAACTTGCAAGGTTTTACACCTTCGTCAGGTATCTTCACGATAAACATGCACCATTGCGTACTAAGTTAATTATCCCCGGTAGTATTCCCTGGTACTCTAGCAAAGTTGAGCTTCTCATTGCAGAAAGAGAGCTTTTATTTTCCAAATATAAGGCGAACAGAACAGAGGAACATTACTCCCGTTTTAAAGCTGCTAGAAATCGAGTTACAGCCGGAGAGAGAAAGGCAAAAAAGATGTACTTTAATCAAATTCTAGACACTTCTTTGCCACCTAGGAAGTTATAGTCGAATCTGAGACAGAATGGTATTTACGGTAAGGATCCTCCTTCCTGTAATTTGGATGCCGGAGATCTCAATGAATATTTTTCTGCAATTTCGTCCGCTACATCGCCCCAAGCCCCCACCGAATTCCACCATGATGAATGTTATGATGATTTCAGTTTTCGCTGCGTTGCTCCCGATAAAGTTATTGAGGCCATTGTTTCTATCAAGTCAAATGCGGTGGGTTCTGACGAAATTTCTCCCAAATTCTTTAAGATACTGATGCCAGTTATTCTTTACACTCTCGTTTATATATTCAATTCATGCCTTACTGTTTCGCAGTTTCCTCAGATTTGGAAGAACGCGATAATTCTACCCCTGGCAAGGTGTACTACGCCCACATCACCCAGCGACTATCGGCCAATAAGTTTGTTGTGTTTTCTCAGTAAAGTGCTTGAAAAACTACTATACAAGCAAATGCTTGAGTACATCTCTGGGAATAACTTCCTTTCGAAATGGCAGTCTGGTTTTCGCGCTGGCCATAGCTGTGAGATGGCTTTATTGAACATTTCTACTGATTTCCGTCTATCATTGGACAATGACTATCTGACAACATTAGTTTTGCTTGATTTTAATAAAGCCTTTGACTACGTTAAGCACGATCTTCTCCTTTCAAAACTAGGGAAAATTTACCACTTCTCAAACTCTGCCATCAAAATTCTCAATGACTTTTTATCTGGTCGATGTCAACAGGTTAGAGTTGGTGATGTTAAGTCGGACTGGATTAACATCTCGAGAGGGCTTCCACAGGGCTCAATTCTTGGGCTCCTGCTATTTTGTTTATTTATATATGATCTACCTGATATCATCACTGACGTTAATATTCATTTATATGCGGACAATGTGCAAATTTACCTTTCTAGCCCTATTGGGCTTATTCCTTATTATCATTTTTAGCTATTGCTGTTAGCCTGAGCTTTACACGAAGTCCTTATGAAGTTCTGTTTATATTGTTAACACTCGGAATGACATGCTTTTCGCTAATTTATTTCTTTATTTACTGTGTACAGCTTAAAAGATGTAAATCTTGTGTATACATATACTAAATAAATAAATTATTAATTTTCAAAACTTTTCACCGTCCATTGCAAAGATGAATGACGTCTTCCACAATATTGCCAATTTCCTGAAAACTTTTCCCTGTGTAATTTTTGCATATGTTACATTAACTGCACTATTATAGGACCTACCAGTTTAATTAAAAGATGTGAGCGAACAAAAATTCTTCTTAAATTTTTGCTACATTTTTGGAAAATAACACAATTTTGGAAGTGTACGCAGACTTTCTACTGAATTTTCGTGAGATCTTTTGCTTCTAATTTTTTTTCTAAATACAAAGAATGTATGGACAATAAATCTCATTACAAAACACGCAACTACCCTGAATTTATCTGAGATGTAGTTCCAGATTTCTTGGTATACACAGATTTTTTCTGGCTAGTGTATGTACATTGCATTCATTCGTAGTGGAATACTGAAGAAGAAAACTCCCAGGAAAAAAAAGATTGTAATATGATTAGTTATGGTGTTATATTTTAGGTATTTCCATACAATTTCAATTCATTAAATAACTTAACATGTTAAATAGTGTTATCTAAAGAATACACGTAATATCTGCACGAGATCGGTCGGACTGGTCTTCTTTTTCTTATTTCTCATTGTTAGCAGTGCAGGACTTAATAATATATCTCACATGATCAACAAATAAAACAAGATATTTCTGCTCACTATTATTACTGTTATTACTATTGGGAGGTTGACCATAAGTCAGACACTGCGATATAAAGAAGAAAATCTTTCCTCTCAGCCATGTCAAAGCGGGACATTCACCCAGAATATGCATGGTGGTCTCTTCGTCTTCCAAACAAAGACGACATTCGGTCTCTCTAGACAGGCCCATTTTATTCAGGTGGAACCTTAGCCCATGATGGCCAGATAGATAGCCCGTAAGCAATCTAAGATCCGCTTTATATAAAGTGGTAGTTCTGTAGGCATAGGGATTGACAAGCTCTTTAGCTTGACGCAGTCCTGGGACGTTGGAGTCGAGAAGATGAGCCTATTCTGGCCAGCTCGTCAGCGGCTTCTTTACCCTCTACTCCTCGATGGCCAGGCCCCCAAGAGAGTGTGTGTTGTTCGAGGCCAGGCGTTGCAGGGTTTAAAAACACTCCCTGACCAGCTGAGAGTGCCCTAAGCGCCGCCCGGCTGTCAGAGAAGATAATGATGTTGACGCCTTTCAGACCTCTGTTAAGGTTTAAAAGAGCACAGGCATGGATTTCAGCCTGGAAGACGGTGGGACATATGCCCATCGCAACCGAGACTCTGGTATTGGGACCAATAATTCCCGCACCGGTTCCATGATCCATTTTCGACCCGTCAGTGAACCATTTTAGACCCTTAGGATCGAGAGGGGAACCATTGCCCTCCCACTCTGATCGTTCAGAAACCAGGGTTCTGAAATTCCTGCCGAAGCACGCTTCTTTGACCATGTAGTCCGTTATATAACAGATTTCAAAGCCTGGAATGTGCTATAGAATACGCATGTGACCATCAAGGGTAACAGGCATTTTCGCCATAAAGTGCACCCTAAGTGCGCTTAATGCAGCCGATTTCCGAATGGAAATATGTAGCGGAGTGAGTCCAATTACTGCCTCCATGGCAGCTGTGGGGCAAGTTCGCATGGCTCTTGTGATGGAGAGGTAAGCAAGTTGTTGAAGCTTGTTGCACGTTGCGATTGCCGAGCACTGCAGTACTTTAGGCCACCGCACAAGCGCGGCATAGGTAACAATCGGTTTGACAATCGTATTATACATCCAGAACATCATCTTTGAAGAGAGACCCCATGTCCTTCCGAAGAGTTTCTTACAGGCCCACATGGCCCGTATAGCCTTTCCTAAGACATATTCCAATTGAACACTCCAGTTCAGCCTTTTTTCTAGCCAGATGCCAAGATATTTGACTTCATCAGGGTATTCAATGGCCGTTCCTTTTATATAGATAGGACCCAGATCCAGATGGTACCTTTGTGTAAAGGGTATAAGAACGGCTTTGCTTGGGTTGATGTTAAGGCCCTGACGGTCACACCAGTTAAATACCTCACAGAGAGCTGACTTCATAACTTCGGTAACGGTTGAGTCAAATTTCCCCGTGACAATGATTGCAAGGTCGTCTGCGTAGCCCACAACCATATCCGAGCTCATGGAGCTTGGCCAGAAGATCGTCTACTACTAGAGACCTTAGCAATGGCGATACCACGGCACCCTGGGGACACCCCTTGACTGCCTTAATACAGAACGTGGTGTGTCCCAGCGTGGAGAAGATGTTCGCCTCCTTGAGCATCGCATCCACAATACTACAATGCTTTTCGGTACCCGTACACTTTTATTTCAACCACGTTTTAATCGTATTATAGTGTTTATACAGTTTTGTGTATGCTACAGGAATATCAGTATTACAAGTTGATACAGTCTATACGTCATCACGTTTCTGTTTTTCAGCCTTACCAAATGAAAGAAGTCCAATGACATTTCCTTTAAATTTAAAAGGTCCACCCGAATCTCCAGGAGAAGGCATGAATACCGTGTTACCGGATTTGGCACAAAATACATTTCCACTTAAATTACTAACTTTTTTTTAATTACTATTAATTCGGTGCACCTCCACACTCAGTAACACCCCAACCAATTACAGTTTCTTTTCACCAATCATGTCCACTTTAATTTTCGAAATCGGGGCTTTTGTAACATACGACGTAAAAACAAGATCTGTTTGCAATCATAACATGCCAACATTATTCGGAGTACGCTCTTCTCCAAAAGGCAATACATCCGGCAATGGGACTTTGTCATGTACCCTAAAGCTATGTGCCTTAACTTGCTGAGGAGCAGGTTGCAAAGTCTCTATATTTTTAACATCTGCTGTTGCGGTGATACTGAGTAGTGTAGTATTGATGGTTTTTAGACAATGGGCGGCAGTGGGGAGAATGGTTCGAATGGTGTAGGTTATTCCAGTGCAATTAGAATTCAGCAAATAATTAGTCAACAACTCTTTACGGTATGTAAAAATATGAACAACATATGAATATGCTTCATCAACGACAACTTCGGTCGCATATTTTAAACCCTCTGAGTACCCGACTAAAAAAATTAATAGCAACTCTAAAAGTATGTTCGTATGCATCTCGGAGATAGTTAAAAGAGATACACTGAAAATTAAAACATCCGCTTCCGCTTCCTTATATCATTTCAGGGAATAATTTAGTACTACTATAACTAGTAAAGTGTATCTAGCTCCCATTTTATGCAGACACATCAGAACTGCTAACTTAGCCGGCAAGTTTTTCATAGCAGTGTAAATAAAGCCATGTAAAATTCACTTTCTGAAGAGTTTTAGACAAGAAATATATTTCTCAGAAAAACTTGTAAAATATAGTTGTCAAAAAACAGCATAACAGAAACACTGTATCAAAGAAGAAATTAAGAGTCTGTTTGCCATCCCGGTAGGAATCGAAAAGTTCATGCCAACTTATACGAAAAGTGACATGTGAGAAGTAAAAAAGAGGTGAAAATGAACAAGAAAGGATAACAAATTTGAAAAAAGTTATCGAGCTACGTATTAACAGCAGGATTGAGAATGCCACGCAAAGCAGATATTAAAAACGCTAAAAATTTTTGTACTCTAGATCCTTTAAAGTCTAAACATATTCACTCTTGTGTGTCTTTTTTCTTAAGGAATTGCCTAAACTGAAGCATAGTTTTGGGATTAAGATTGCGAAATTTTAATTCTTGCCAGCGGTATTGCCTATTTTGAGAGAGTGTTTCACCCCCTTAAATCATCCTACAGCATATAAAAAAATACAAGTGCTTATTTTACAGTTTGCTATAGGATATCAAAATTTTGAGGAAGTCGGAGCAGGTTACGTGAAGACCATTCCTTGTCGGTGCGATTTAAAAACAAAATCCTGTGCTACGAAAGGGTATATATATGGCAGGGATAAGAAATCGTGGCGAAAGTACAGCTTTTATCAAAACAAACAAAACATTTATTCAAAAAGAAAATATTTATACACACAGATTATCAATTACACTATGCAATATTTTTCGACACCCGTACACTTTATCTTAGGAGGTCCTTCTTTAAGCCAGGTTTTAATCAAAGCAAAATATTTTTCCAGTTTTGTGTATACTATTGGGGAATTAGCACTACATGTCAATACTATCTCTCCGTCATCTCGAAATTGGATGTCAGACATACCATATGAAAGAAGCCCAATAACTTTTCCGTCCAAAATAAAAGGTCCACCTGAATCTCCTGGCGCAGGAACGGATAGATAGTTAGCGGACATAGCACAAAAAACATTTTCATCTATTTTGTATTTACAGAATGCCTTTTTGCATTTTCCTTTCGAAATTTTTTTTAATTTAGTATACATCAAGTTATCTGAAGAACGTCCGCACTCATTAAGGCCCCAACCAACTGCAGTTCCTTCTTTATTAATTTGAAGCACACCAGTTGTCCCAATCGGTGCTTTTACAACATACCGCGAAAAAGTGAGTTCTGTTTTCAACCATATCATCGCAAGATCATTAACATGACTGAGCTCCTCTCTAAAAGATATAGGTTCTAATGCTGCTGGGACGAAACCGTCATGTATCCTAATGCCATATGCTTCCACTCTCAGGGGATCAGGTAGAAGATTCTTTAGACTTTTCATTCCTGTTACCACCCAAATGCTAGACAGTCTAGAATTCCTCTTCTCTAGACAGTGAGCAGCAGTAAGAATGGTTTGACTTGTGTGGATTATTCCAGTGCAAACAGCAGTTTTCTTTTCATTAGTCAGAAGATATTCTCGATTTATAGAAATATATACAACATATGAAAATGCATCGTCATCTGCTTCGTGTGCAAATTGCATACATTCTGAGTATTGAACTGAAAAAATTGACACTAACACTAAAACTCTATTAAGAAACATTTCCGGAGTTGTACTGAAAAATCAGATGGCTTTTTCAGCTTTTTATACCAGAGTGAGCAGAAAAACAGATCAATCTTGACAGTTGCTTTAATGTAGTATTGGTAAGACACGTGTAGCTCCGATTACAACTATGACTTATAAACAATAAAATAAACTAAATAATTACTAACTCAGATCACTTGTATGTATCTAATTCTTTTTCTGTACCAGAAAAGAGAGGGTATAATAGAAAAATCGCGCCAAACTTCCAATAATTTTTTGGTTTCTTGGTTTATCGTTATTTCACTCAGCTTTTGACAGCTGTGCAAACGAAGTAATGTGTATACTCTTGTATTAAAAAGATATGACTTTAAAATGCTTCAGATAAAAAAGATTTCGGTTTCCTTGTAGGCCTATAATGATGAAAATTCTGAATAGCACTCAGGGTTTAACAGAGAGACTGCAAAACAATATCAATAAACAATACTCTTGTTTCGACTTCCTAGATGGGGACTGAAAAGTTGGTTTGGCTTTTGAAAAGTAAAAATGTTTTGATAATGAACGAAAATGGAGAACCTTTGAAAAGCCTTAGAAAACTCACTATACAATTTGAATATGCCGCAGTTGTGCCTCTATTGAGGTGACAATAACTACTCCAAATTCCTTGCACCTCAAAGGTGAGCAATCAAATGCAAAGGTAACTCTTATGAATACAACAACAATATCAAATCAAACAAAATCAAACTCTAAGCAACGATATTCTTCCCACCAATTAGATATGGTGTAACAGATTAACATGCAGTGCAGTGTTCTTATTTTGACATTTCAAGATATTGTTAATGGTTTTCAATCAAATTAAAAATGTAATCCAAAGGATTTTATTATAGAGAAACTTATTCTGCCTTACTAATTCAATTAGTCTCTCCTCAATTTCCATAGATAGAGATACCATCGTATATGAAATCGCTGCATCTTGAGGCTGATGGGTTGGTGCACCTTCTGCAGCAAATGGGCAAAACCACTACAGTCGGATATTTTATTAGGAAGGTGGTTGTGGCATAGTGCATCCTTGTTATTTTGTGATTATTGCAGTTACGCATCTCTGTTATATTATTTAATCTTTTGCTATTATCATTGAGCTTTCCTTTTTAGACAACACTCATCATTGCTCCCTTTTGTAGCTTTGTTAGGAACTAGGCTTTCGAGGCATACAATACAACAGGTCTTTCTGCAAATCGGAGTACGCTCTCCTTTAATTTATGAGAAAGAAGACGCGATCTTAATACCGACTTCACCGAAATGAAAGATTTTTTGCCCAATATAATGCAGATATCTTCTTAAATGTATGTGAAATGTGTTCCGAGATACCATCTCCACAATGTTCAAATTTTCTACCGTCTATGATGAGACTTTGCCTAAAACTATGTCTAGGAGAGGTCGTCAAGTAGTTAATGTTGTGTTCATTGATTTGGAGGCACTCGTTGCGAACAGAGTTTTCCAGCTTTATTAATATTTCCTGGATTCTGTAAAAGAGTTCCAAATAACCCGACTATTCGGGGACCTACTGAGATTTTTTGTATCGTTTCTATGGATGGAGGTATCTATGAGTGTCCGAACATCTTACAAATTTTGGCATATATTGATATACATTTAAATGGGTAAATAATATGTACTACCTTAAGTTCAAAGGGATAAGATGAAAGCTTTAACAATTATAGACCAGTTACAAATTCGATTTGACTCATCATTAAGTCTACAGATAGGTTCTGCTCTAAGAATTTTGATAAACAGGATTCTTAGACAGAATGGAAGCACATCTTCCCCTCGTACTGTATCTATGCAGCTAGTTCAAGTGTTGGTATATAAAAATCTTTGATTTTGTCGGACAAAAAACCGCGTACCAGAGAGTTTACAGTCACGTGGAAGCAGATATTTGATTATAACTTAATAAACAGATTAGCGTGACTTTATTATGTCGAACGCTTTGGAAAATGAAACAGGGCAAGTATAAATAGTTCATTCCTATCTAACGCAGAACGAATATTGCTAGTGACACTCAGCAGAGCCATTTCACAACTATGAGACTTGCGAAAATCAAACTGGAAAGTTTCGAGTAAGTTGTTACCTACCAAACAGGCAGCCGATTGGCAGAACGCTTGTCCAATACTTCGGCACAAAATAGGCCCGAAAGTCGTTTTTACCTACAAGCAGAATGATGGCTCCGACAGCTGCAGCAATCTCTGTGGTATCAACGTACCTGAAGTTGAAATCCGATCCAAAATTCGAATTAACAAAACAGAATCGACTGAGGTTGCCGCGACCCTTACCTCTCGCAGATTCTCCCATTGTTACTTACATGGAAGACAATCTTTTTATAACTTAACTGGGGTTTTTTGGAATCTTTAAAGCATGATAGTTTTGATATAGAAGGTTCCGCTGTGGTATAAGTAATCTATTGTATTGTAAAATATTAGGATGTGTTCGACGGTTCCAAACTCCGTGTTAATTTCAAGCCAAACAAGGGCTGTGTTCGGTGACCTGCTCTGAGCGATAAAATACCAATTTGTAGCTCTGCTGGCCTGTGTTCGAGGAGAAAGAGCTCTGCTCTATTTGCTTTTTTCCTCTTTGATGAAAAAAAGTGGAGAAAATTAGAGCGACTTAGAACAGAATTTCTTGCACCTGCAATAAAGCAAGAGTTCAAATATGACACATTTCAAACTGTCAAAATACTTGCAAACCTGTTGTTTGGTGTTTACACTTGACGTCAATTAACAACAAGATAAAAAAACACAAGTGTTATTTGAATGCGAATAAATATGACAACAGACACGTTTTAAAGAAAATGCGTTGTTACTTCTTCCAACTCCAAATATGGAGTGATCTTAGCTTTTCGCGTTTTAATGAGCTTGACGTCAATCGTAGTCCATTAGAAGAAGTGGAAAGTGTTTTCATGTTCTGGAAACCATGAGGTGATGATTATATACTGCGTTTGTTTGTGGTGGAATATTAAAGAAAAATATTCCCAGAAAAAGAGTCTTGTATGATGCGATTAAAAACACAGGGGAAATTTAATAATTTTATATCCATAACTTAGGCGATGTTGGCATAAACCAATAATGAACTTCAGATGTAATGCTATCTAACTAAGGGTCGCAGCAACGAGTTAACTTTAATTTTTAAAATTAATAATTAATTAGCAATAATTTATGTAAACCTTGCATTGTACATAGCAAAGAATTTATGACTTATATAATATATGAGTCGTAGGAATTTTAAGTTGATGATAAAAATTCTAGTTCACTTGCAACATTTGTAAGGTTAAAATCTTCCAATCTCCTCTTCCCTAATTTGTTTCCGCCTAAGCTGTGCTGTGTGCATATTACAGTTGTCTCCTGAGCTTAGGCAATACCTTAGCACGTTCCGTGCCGTGTAGGGCGTATACGACCCCCGCTGCACTTTCCGTTCAGGCCATTTGGAATTCTCATTGAAAAACAAAGAATTCTTAAAAAATTTATTGTAGAGTCAAATATAGACAACTTCACATCATGTATACAGTGTTTATCGGCGGCGTGAAAGTCATTTTTTTTGACTGTCTTATGTCAACTCTGTCAAACAGGAAACATTGTATCGTTCAGTCATTTATTCGCGCGTCGTTGTTGTCTAATGCATATTAAAAGTTATATATTTTTCTTGCTCATTATAGCTTTGTAGTATTAAAAAAATGTAAGCCATACATCTTAAACGACTTTTTTTAATCTTTAAAGTGTGGGTCGTATACGCCCCACGCGGCCTGAATGGAAAATCTTCAAAAATTGCCGTGGCACGGAACGTGTAAAAAGAAAAAAAAACTCACATATGCAACAGTGAATATCGATATATTTCTTTGAAACGGTTTTCAGTCCGAGCTGTTCTACACTCATTAGACA
>QYTT01087908.1:12039-27859 GCA_006980735.1 Dasypogon diadema | reverse complement strand
GAATTTGACAAGAACATAACCTATCTAAGCCGGCTAATGTTTATCACCAGTTAATTGTTAATTAATAACGAATCTCAATTAAAAATATAAATATAGACAGGTTACCTTTGCCTTAATTACACCACTAGCAAAGAACACCAAAATTTACATTGAAAACAATGAAATTCGTTTTTCGTTAATGACAACTAGCCGCGCTGTTTTATGAGAAATCCAAAATGGCCGATGTGTAGTGAAGTTAGTTGATTGTCGTTTGGTGTTGCCAATTATAAACTCAATAAACTACTAAACTGTTATTTGATGGTGGTCCAACTTAACGAATGGTCCAATATACCAAACCTTCCCCTATATATATATATATATATTTATTACTGGAAAACTATCTAATGGTTTACTCTGCTAACTGTTTAAAGCGATGCTCAATTTGAACGTCAAACGCCATAATTATAATTTAAAAAAAAAACAGCTTTGAGTGTAGTGTCATAGTATAACATTTGTGTGATTTTAGCACATTGAATGCCATAATTAGCATAAAAGCTTTTGTGAGAGAATTACGTGTTAAAATACATTTTTCGGGAGAGAGCTTTTAAATGCGGGTCACAGGTGATTCTCACAGCATTCAATGTTTTAAAATTGTATTGAAATATGACTCCATCCTTTTTTAATAGATGCCGTTAGTAGTACTGGGGGCATGTATTGAGTCTAGCATGCTTTTGAAAAGTTTGACAGCAGGTGAATGTCAAAAGTGTAAAAAGTAATTACTTTTAACTCAATGAAAATGTCCAAGTGTTATCGTTTGCTTGTGAAATTTTACGCTGAAAATGTTCCGTCAAATATTTACAACTTGCAAAGAATGATTTCGATGGTTTAAAAATGAAAATTTCGATACAGAGTGTGGTATTTTGGGGTCGATATTAACGTAAATTAAATCATGTGGTAAATCTTAACCGCTATTTATTAATCTGAAGTAGTACAAGTGCCTCGGGTAACTGACTACGCTAACTCAATACGCCTTGTCTACTATGAGTACTTGTATTTTATCTTCATTATTTGATTTATTTTAATTTATTTGAAATTATTCGTTCTTTTGACGTTTTTTATTTTTATCTTATTGCTTTTATTTTATTCCTGGTCCTCTTTTTAAAATCCTTTATTAATCTTTTATTTTAAATAGAAACTTTTATTTAGTGTGCAAAATCAAAGTGGCCGCATAAATACATTCTTAACCAAGTAAAATTGGATACTGCAGATTACACTGCTTACTAAAAGTATCTGGTCACTTATGATTTTTCCCTTAAAAAATTGAATTCTTAATGAGTTTATTTTTTTTATTAAATAGCTTAAATTCTACAAGCAAAATTGCCATTAAAAAATTTTATCAATAATTAACAAAAAGATGAAAGCGTAGCGGTAACTGCTACACAACCCCTCCGTCAGCAATCGCTTCAAAGCTAAATAAGAAAGGTAATTCTTTTTTTATTTGTATTCAATATTGGTTTCTCAAAAGTTTTTTTAATGTCGATAAAAGCTGGTTTCAATCGGTCAATCGATACTGTTGTTTCCTTTCCATTGATATCAATTACAAAAGTTTCAATATTTCTGGTTAATACTTTAAACGGACCTTCATAGACAAAATTTAAAGGTTGCTTCACTCTATCATTGCGGATAAAAACATGACAGTATTCCTCCAATTCTTTGGGAATGTAAAACTTTTCTAGGACTTGTAAGAATAAAATTTTTAATGCGTAATCGCAGCTAATTTATAAATGAGAATGTTGAAAGATCAAAATGTTTCTTATTGATGAAAAATTCTCCCGGTAGCCTTAAAGTGCAATAATCTTGTCCTCAATCCTGCGAAAACCCAGGCTATAGTAATTTACAAGAGGGATATTAGTACTCGTAATTCTCCTACCATTACTTTAGATGGTGTGAGTGTACCATTTTTAAAAAAGGTTAAGAACCTGGGTGTAGTATTTAATTCTACACTCACATGGGCTGAGCACGTGAATATGCTTACGTCGAAAATATATAGTATCCTTAGACAATGGTGGACCTCATGTGTGGGTCTTTCGATTAGAATAAGGAAACACCTTGTAATCACGTCCATTGTTCCGCTTATTGGCTACTGTGACTGTCTTTTTGCTTGTATGGACTCAGTGACTTTTCGTAAACTACAACTTGCTTTTAATGCATGCATAAGATTTGTATTCCGACTGAGGCGATATGACCACATTTCACCTTTCGCCAGGAGTATTCTAGGTATGACGCTAGCTGAGTATTTAGATTTTCGCAAGTGTACTTATATGTTTAAGATTGTTAATCATATGACCTGTGAATATTTGTATGACATTATAAAATTCAGTAGCTCAGTGCGAACTCGTAATTTAATTATACCGAGGTTTAAGTGTTTGCAGTCTAAGAACTCCTTCTTTGTGTCCACTGCTACTCTTTGGAACGAGCTACCTATTGAATGCAAGATGGCGCGATCGGAGCAAGAATTTAAGAGGCTTTACAGAGAGAAATGTTTAAATGCATAATATTTTACTTATACTACTTTTAGGTTGTACACTTCATACTATAGTAATCGCTCACAAATATCTAATTACTGTTAATTTGTAATGATGTACATTATAAGGTTAGGCCTTTGTACACGTGCTTTAATAAATTATTATTATTATTATTATTATTAAAGGTTGGCCGTAAATTAATTCTGCCGGAGAGCATTGAAGATCCTCTTTAATTGTAGTACGTAAACCTAAAAGTATTGCAGGAAGATTAAAATACCAATACCAATTAATTGGATCATCAGAGGCATGAATTGCTGCCTTAAATGTCCTTTCAACCTTTCTATCATCCCATTAGATTGCGGATGATAAGCTGTGGTGTGTACTTTATGAATGCCTAGCACTCGAGAAAATTCAGTAAATA
The DNA here is from genome assembly GCA_006980735.1 of Dasypogon diadema. Taxonomy (NCBI): domain Eukaryota; kingdom Metazoa; phylum Arthropoda; class Insecta; order Diptera; family Asilidae; genus Dasypogon; species Dasypogon diadema. The sequence goes on along the minus strand of QYTT01087908.1, from coordinate 24,934 downwards.
ATTCCGATTCAAATTGAGAACCTTGATCTGAAACGATTTCAGAAGGTATCTCAAAACGCGGTATATACTGTTCAAAAAGTTTAGTAATAATGGTTGTAGCAGATGAATCTTTTAAAGTCCATCGTGCAAATAATAAGAATAATAAGTGTGGCCTTTGGAAGGAGGCAATGGGCCTATTAAATCAATATGAATGTTGCTAAATCTTTTTTTAGGTCAGGAAAATGTAGTTTTAGAATAAGTTGAGCAGTACTGCATTTTCGAACAAGCCCCGTATTTTAATTCTACCGACGATACGTTCTAAATACTGTCAAGTACCTTAGACCTTTAAGGTGGTCTTACGTATACGGCGTTGAAGAGAGTAAGTGTTGTATTTGTTACTTTAATTATCTACTTAATTATCAAACACTACTTTAAGACATGCATTTAAAAGAGCTAAGCTCTACCGTTTATGTATTCTTTCCACTCACATAGATTGGTAAATTAGTTTACCCAGCCCATTTGTTTTATTGTCAGGCGTCCATTTTTCCTCTTATGATTAAATGTATTTTTGTCTTTAATTCATCCATTCAAATTTTTGCATATTTTTGCAAAACAATTTTGATAAAGTCAAAGTTTTTGTTACTGTGAAAATACCAAAGCCTATAAAAATTCCTATCAAATATTCCAATATCTAAATTAAATTATATTTATTTTCTTCTCCGGTCAGTTGGAAATTTCTACCAATTTCGTAGAGTACCCTAATTTCGACTTTCAAATTATGAAGACAGTGACGAAGGATAGGCAATGGAATGTCAGAGCTTTGAAAACTCTAATTTTAAAAGCATTTATCCAGTGAAATTTCTGTAATTCTTTAAATTTAATTTATATAACAATAAAGTGAGTTCTCTAAAGTTTTATTACGTACAAATTACATAATATATGCGCACGTGCCTTATGTAATGAAATAAAGTAATTTACTATATGGTCTAAATTTCTGATGCGTATAACAAACTTCACATTTCATATTCCACATTTTTCAGTCTCTCAGGGATGAAATCACGAAAAAGTTTATCATTTATTTATGAATGTTTTATGCAGTACTATGTAAGTGATAAATTTGAAGAAGAAAACTGTTCAACTACAAATCCCTCTTGGTTTTACCAAAAGTTATGAAATATTAAATAACGTAGAAGGTATTTTTTCGTTTTCCATAGAAAATCTCTCCGGTTAATGACTGTCTTGTGCTACTTTCATAAATCTAGTTCTCCTTTGCAGAAATTTCCCAAGAATTGCTTATGATAATTTTTATCTCTAAAATATTCTTATCGATGATTAGATATTTAAATTGAATTCATGATTTATTCCAATAATTTCCTCATTCTAAATCAGCTTTTATCTTTCGAATAAGTATAATTTTATTGGACAAATCTAAAATAGTATTGCAAGACTGGCGTAGTATAGTTGACGGATAAACAGATATCTTGTATTCGATTCCATGCACTTAAGATTTGTTGACAAGTTCAGCAGTCTTGTGTAAAGTGCCATCCGACAGGTGGTTTAGTGGTCTCATAACTAACCCCTGAAAAATCAAACAGTGCCTTTACATACAAACAAAAGGAAAATTCTTGCGATTTCTTTATCACCTACTGATTCTAAATATCCGGTTAGAAGCAAAGGAGGATGTCAAGTACTTGGAGATAATTTATTGGAAAATCTATGGAAGATCTACATAGTTTTATGGGCTCGTCAGAGATCTATTGGCGATAATGTTCCTAGATGCATTAGGTTTTGTCTGTCGAAAGTATTGTTGAGCTAAAGAAAATAATCTGACTTTGTTAATATGAAAACAATACCTGCATTTTTGCAAAAACTTTGAGCTAGCGATTTGAGATTTGGTAGACAGACACTCTATTAAAATGGAAAGGTAAAGTTCGAAGATGGGCCCACTTGAAAAACTCCTTCATAGGGTTGCCATATGAAATCACTAGCAATCTCAAATAAAAAATCGATTTGGCAACCTATTTAGAAATAAAGCGCTTCCGATACTGCATTGAGGGAAGAAATGTAACCGTTTACACTGCTTTTATACATACCTGGATTTCAAGGTATGGAGTACCCAGCACCAATTACAACCGACCAAGGTACTCAGTTCAAATCGTCATTATTCAAAGAGTTTTCCATGATTTTGGGTAACCATCGTATAAGGACTACTACTTACCATCCTCAATCGAACGGTTCGATTGAAAGATTTCATCGCCAATTAAAAGTGGCTAATCGAGCATCTGACGATCCCAAAAAATGGTAAAGTAATTTACCTTGAATAATGTTGGGACTTAGATCTGCCTTAATAGAAGATATTGGCACCAGCAAAATTGCTCTACGGTCAACCTTTACGTCTATCTGGCGACTTGCTATCCTTAAATTCCCCGATAGACGTAAAAATCACTAGTCCTTTAGCAAAAGAACTACAACAAAGTATAGCAAAAATACGTCCCGAAACCCACAGAATGCGAAAACAACAAAATATCTTTGTACCGCAAGAAAACCCTAAATGCTTATACGTTTCTGTACGAGAAGCTATTTACAAAGGTTCGTTAAAACCACCATACGTCGTTCCATATGAAGTGTTATCGCGAGATAAAAAGGTTTTTAAATGGTAAGGAAGAACTAATAAACGTTGACAGGCTCAAGCCAGCTTTTATTCCTAATCCAGGCGGGTTCATAGAAAATAACTTTACTAGGTCCAGTTTAAAACAAAGAGTAATATTTAAACTTTGAACGATTTGAAATATAGTAAAAATATACATAAAAATACGAGCGAAACAAAATACATAAATGTATTAACCACATGATCTGAATTTAGATTATTTAACTCTGCTCAAAATTTGAGATGCATTCATTCAGAAATTTTTGTAGATCATAAGCATGTATTAAAAACAATCAAAACAATTCCTGGATTTTATAAGACAAGAGTATACGTAATTACATAGCATACATTAGTAATTTGAAATTTTTTGAATTAACAAAAACTGTTTGTAGCTTAAGTACATTCACTTATCAATTATCTTTTAATGAGGAGGAGGGATGTAGCGACTATACATATATTTAAATAATTAAATTTCAAACTTTCAAACCACTCCGAAATCATTCGGACAAATGATCTCTAGCAGCTAGAAATTGCGGACTACTTAATTCTTCTCGATCTGATGTAAAACCCACATAAAAATACCGAGATACCAGGGCCAACGGCCAACTTCCTTTGTGGTTTTTTCGATCTCTAGAGTTGTGCAGAGTAAGTCGCCGCGAGCACTCCTCTTAAGTTGAGCTGCAACTTGATTGATAATTATTTAATATAGTAGTGTTTTTATAAAAGCGGTTTTTTATTAATCACAAAACCATTTAAACCCTACAGTGATATAGATTATATTTTAAATTTCGGTCTATTAAATAGGAAATTAGGCCTGACTTAACGTGATAATCCTATAACGAAAATCTCTTAAATGGTGGATAATAAAAATTTGAATGAAATTCTAGCAAACTAGATTTGAAATCTTTACCGTGCAAAAGTTTTCACTGGACTTTTACCCTATTCCATGGCGCAGCATGGAGTCGTTCAATAAACAAGCTTCCTTTGCCAGTTCGCGTATATATTTTGTTTCTAATCTTCATACTTCGTTATCTAACGAACACATTTGATTCTATTTCTCGAGTGGTCTCAATATAGATTTTATCTATGAATCTACGTTTCTATATAAGTTCAGGGGATAAACTTAATTTTCTCAAACTTTCCAGTTTCAACAGTTGTATAAATATCTAAAATCCTAAACTTTCCATTCACTGCAACCAATGGACACCAAAGTACGAAAATTTCATGACAACGGCACTTTAGTATCAAGGTGTTGGAGTAGAGCAATATCTTATCGCCACAAAGGGGAACTAAAACATGTCCTTTCCTATCAAGGGACTAATACCTGGTGACTTTAAAACAAGTTCCATAAAGTTTTTCTTTTACAACTCCTCAGAGAAGTAGTCTTGCTGCGTCCACAGAGAGTGAAGTCCTACTTGCTTTACCATTTTGAAGTTTCTACCGTGTCCAAGTACTTGTATTTCACAAAGCACGTAGAGATCTGTTAGTGATTAATAAGATTAGACCATTAAAGTTGTTAAAGTTAATGGAGATTTTCTCCACACTTGAGTAATTCTATAGATTTGTATTCCACGTATCTTTTTGTGGTTCCGTTAAAACTTTGTTCTCCGTTCTCCATCTTGTTTCCTTGATACACATCTTCATGGCGTGACAGGTAGCTATTCTGTTCACGACGATTAGGGTCATTACTTATTGATTCCATAAGTTTAGTAGTCTAGGCACATTCCAGTTGCAACAAAAGTATATTGCCATTTCGAAATCTCATTTTCAGGCCATTCACAGGAGTAGTAGTTTCAGCTCTTTCCTCAGGGGGAAGCCCTTTTGTGTAAAAAGATAAGTAAATAGAAAGGAAAGTGAAAATGTGTGTTATATTGTAAAAAAGTCAAAATCCCTTTAGGTTGACGTAAATTCTCCCTGGTCCTTAACTCCTCTAACTTAGTGAGAGGACACAATTTATTATTTTCGCGAAAGAGCGTAGGCTGGTGATAAAAACAAAGTGCCTTACGATTGGTTTAGGTTAACAGCAGCTCGAAAACCAATTGCTTACGGGCGCGCCTGAGATTCCTGCACATCAACATTGCTATGATAGTCCGGAAATAATTCCCAGAATGATATTTAAGGGGATAGAAGTTGCAGGCCGGAAGAAGTAACAAAAGGACCGCTTCAGGCTTAAGTGCTCAAAATCAGTAAATCAGTGGAACGAGATGAAAATTCCTCGGAAAAGCTTCTTTCAGACCTAAAGAAGCACCAAACTTTTGGGGCTGTATCTTGTAGCTATGTGTAGAACACCCTCAGCTAAGAGAAAGTGATGAGTCCTATTTAAGTGGATGGTGTCGATATTTCCAAACAAATTTTATCAGAGTATTTACTTAGCAGCTGAAGCTGAGTTATAGAAAGCAGTTCCAATCTCATAAAATATTGAAATTCACTCACATATTCAAGCAGAAAGCTTTTTGGGGAGATTAATTGTAATTACAGGACACAAACAAATATTGACATAGAACACAGTAGATACAGTTGAAATGGTGCTCTGGTGTTATTCAGTCGTGGTAACAAAACAATCTTGGATGAGTAATTTATTTCTGAATCAAGGATGATGGAAGGGGAACGCAGAATAATGCCGTACGTAAGTCTTGGGAATTTCCACATGAATGACACAAAAAACTCTATTAACCCTGATGTGATTCTCAACTTGAGCTGAGCATGCCTGAAGAGTTTTTTTTCTTAATTTTTATGGAAGTTCTTAATTTGTTGTGTTGATCTGTTAAAAGCCCATAGGAGAAGACTTTTGGAAAGCATACTCTCTGTAGGATACCTGGAAAAGGATGGGGATTATCCCTTAACATCTTGAGTACTAATTCACAAAATTAGAAGAAGAACAAATTCAAATTAATACTTTCCAGCAAGCAATTATACTTCACTTATAGCTTGCTTCACTGTTGCTAAGAAACATTCAATTATCTGTGTTGGTACAACTTCAAAGGAAGACCTTAAAACACACTGGCGGTGAAATGGTAACAGCAAGTAACGATTTTCGAGAGTACCCATCAAATGCTACTTTTTCCTCCTTTTTTGATTTTTTCGTCAAGGATTTGCTTTGATTTCGTTGGTCTTGTGAGCTTGGCTGTATCGTAAAGAATTTGTTGTGTATTTGAGGATAGGAATTTCTGTATTCTTTACGATATCTAAATTTGCGTTCATTTAAAATTCTATAAGGAATAAAGGAGTTGTACAATTGAAATGTAACTTTAATCCAAACTTTCCACCATTTCAGAAAGAGGCCTTTGCTGTTGCGGCAATAATTCTACTTGAGCAGCTGGTGGCTTATAGAAATTTGTAGTTTTGTCTCATATTGGGGTCATTTTCTAGTCTTGGGTCCGTATCCCTGTCTTTGGAAGCAGAGCCTATTTTAGGGGTTTATAGACTTAGTTTTCAGAACTCTTATCGTAAAAGACATACCACAGAAATATCTGAAGAAATAGGAGGACCTGACGAGCTATACTAAATTCTTTCTATCTGGAGTGAAAAGTAGATTTTCGGATTTCTTTGTGGACTTTGATAGGAGAGATTGCATGCTATTTTCTAAAGACTGGTATAGTGCGCAATTCACTTTGCCATTCTTGCGAGGAAGAAGAAAACAATTACACGATATATAATGATAGATATCTTTTCGAATTAGCCATTTTGCTATTGGAACGGCTGAAAGATATTTCATCGCTAGTAATCCCGTGAACCGCAGAGGATCTAGATTGATGTAATTGAGCCGAGAGATGTTTTTAAGGTATTTCCTATGCACAGCGTAGGAGGAAGGAAATTCCAGGGAAGTGGCATTTGACAATTATACTGGAAAATGTTGATTATTGTCAGTAAATTTGCTTCAATCACTAGTACCTAGTATAGTACCTGAAAATACGCAAGTTCAACCAAAATCCCTTTGGATTTTATTTATACAATTCAGGAAGCAGGATTTGCGTATTTATGAGGTATTTATTATGTAAAAAACGAAATGTTGCCTTTATTGTACGCTAAAGTTTATGAGTCACTCAGTATTATCAATATTGATGATGGTGGTTGTTACTATACATTACCCCAATAGGAAAATTAGTATTTGATGAAAGCAATCATTATTCGTAAGCAATCATCCATTGACGATGTCTTACAGGAAATAGTATAGATCTTGCTATACATTACAGGGTATTGCAAAAAGTAATATGTGAGCTATTTGAGTTTACCGTGAAATGCAAAGATTATGCACTTCGTTGTCTTTGTTATTTCATGTTTCACTGCTTTGTGATCTATTTTATACTTTTGTCATCCTGTTGTGAAAATTTTGTGATGCAACTGACTTTTCTTCAAGCTTACTGCGCTTGAAAAATTAAAAAATATATAAAAGTAAATATTGTTAATGAATTACACCCAACTCTTTTTTTACACGGTAGATACGTTCCTTAGAAAAAATCGTGTAAAAAAATACATGCGACATATGGTAAATTTGGGGATATGTTCTACAACTTTAAAAAATCTTAAAATTAGCATAGTTCAGATGCACTTATCTCATTAATTTTTACAGAAACAAATAGGTAACAAAATTACGCTTAATCTATTCGCAGTTAATTTTCAGTAGGACTAATAGTTTAAGAGCTGGGTGTGAGAAATATAATTTTTTTGTTACCTCCATATGAAATAATGTAGCTGCGAACAGTTTACTAGCCGGCTATACTACACTTGCAATTCCTACTTCACGGCTTTTTAATTTAGGTATACTGGGGGTTGCGATATTCCCCCAATTGTATTTTGTTGTTGTATACATAAGTTTATGTAAGATACTGTCAAAATTAGAATTAAAAAAATTTTTTTTGGGATTCGTGCTAATACAGAAAATTGTAAAAAATTGTATTTGTTCTTATTGGCCTAACCATGTTATTTTAAAATCGGGTAAAAAAAGACCGTGTAAAACAGAGTTGGGTGTATATTGCATATACACAAGTAAGGATAAAAACAATTAAAAGAACCAAGTACAAGTATTTATTTGAAATAAAAAATGTTTAAAAGAAAATTTCTGTCAGTATTTAGTTGAGTCCTTTTTTATGACTTGCTTAGCCCTTTTTGGCATACTTTTTGTTAAATTATAAATAGTATCCATTGGAATATTTCTCCATTACTGTTCGGTTCGCTCCCAGTGCTTGCTGGTCGTTTTTTTAGAACAGCCTATAAATTTTCTATGGGCTTCAGATTCGGATTTTGTGTCTGCCATTTCATAACATTAAATGGTTGCTTTTCTAGCAAAGATGTAATAATTGTTGCTGAATATTTTGGGTCTCCATCTTACTGGAAAATACGGTTTTTAATAAAATTCGGAAGATGTTCAAGAAAAATTGTAAGACATTCTGTTTTTAAGCGTTATACTTTTGATTTTTACGAGAGGATCCAAATTGCGCCAGCTGAACCGCCCCAGGTCATGAAGAACCCTCCACCGTATTTCATTGTTTGTGTTACTTGGTGAAGTTACAGTGAGCGACCATAAGCAGAACATCGAATCTCTCGATTTTCGTTTGATCCTATTAAACGACACTTTTTCAGTCATCGATAGTCCAATTTTTGTGATGAAGAGGAAATTGCTATCTGCCTGAAAGGGCTGGTTTCCTTTTCTTTTAATTACTTTGTAATGCTGAAAGTAATCGATAGGCTATTACCTCCCCAGGACATCGCTATCGAAATACAATCTATTATGCCGTGCGATAGTAATCAATGGTATACATTCGATATTGTAATCATTGCATTTCCTACTGTGGTTGTTCTATAGACCTCAAACCTTACTATACTACTTTTGCAGCTTTGGTAACTTATAAATCAGCACAAGGCTTGAAGATTTCGCGTTTTTTGATTAGAAACATTCGAACCACAGTTGGTATACACATTCAGTATACTATCCTTGCCATATATGGTGTAGGTGTCGGCCATGGCGTGGGGTAATCCCAGTTCTCCTAATCTTGAGTCTAGGGAAAATTTCACTACGAGTGTCTGTAACTTCAAGTGTGTAAAGTAGGCTTAATACTTGGGAACCCCTACCAAAGCCTTATGTACGACAATAGCAACATGTACATGTTACAGGTTCGAGAAATTACTTTAAATTATATTAATATGAAAATAACCCGAACCATTAGTCATTATCCTGAAAAATTGTCCTCATAGCAACAAAAAATCACCATTCCCTTAGATGCCCTTAAAGTGTTTCAATATAACTGCAAGTCAGGATATCGATTCTATTCAATATTTATCCATTGAGATTATGTTCACGCTGGTCATAAAACTCGGCATTTTATATATCCCAAAAATTTGCCTCTATGCAAAGCAAGTGGATAACAAAAAGTGACTTGCTGCTCGGGAATAGCCATTTTCCTCCACTAATAAATATGAGAAATATTTGAGTATAGCCTTCCGATATCACGTACTAAATCGATGAGTTTAAATTTTCAGGTGGATAAAATATGGTTCAACGGAGCCTTAATAATGTTTTGGTCCATTTTATATTTTCCTATTTTATGCGATGGAATGATATTGCACATATTGAGGTGTAATATATTTTTTTTTTGTTGCGCTGTGAAAATATCTGACGGGAAGATATCTTTTTAGAGGAAAGCTTTTATTTGAAAATGAAAAATTCAAAAATATTCAGTTCAAATTTCTTATCTGCAAAGAACACTGGTGTGGAAATTATTTTTGATCAATTATTTGAAATGTTTGTATTTTAGGGGCTGTTCTTAAATTCCAGAATAAAATGGATGTACGAATTCAAATCAAAAATCCTGAAGCTGTGCTTATTCAGTAGGTAAAATCTCTTACGCCGTGAATTTCAGGTACCCTGTGCCTTGATAAATCACACGAACATGGTAGTATCTTTTTTGTTTAAAAAAATACCTTTAATATGAGCAAGAAGTAACATGGGAAGTGTCGCAAATTTACATCAGTAATTGGGTCATATTTCCCTTGAGTGAAAATAGAGCCCAAGCATTGTGTATAAAGAATTTATACTTACTATAGGTACTTCTATAGCTAGAATTAATTTAAAAAACAACAGCAATTTCTATCAAGAAAGCGTATTTACTCCACTTTAAAATCGGAGAGCAAAAAATTGAAACAATCCAAAAGTAATATGTAGAAAGAATCCGAATCTCCCTAAATTGGCATTGCTGGATCATTATTGAAGACGAAAGGGAGCTTAGTTGGTTTCCGATGGTTTTGTTACTTTGCTGACCCTTCTTATTGGAAAATTGAAAAAGAAAATTTCCTCTTTTTCACTTCCCGAATATTTTATTTATTGTTAACGATTTCTTCAATCCTTTCTCATTGAGGGGTTTAACGAACTCCTTTATCAATTACTTAATATTCCTGGCCCTGAACTTTGGCCTAACAAAAACCATTTCCATGATAAATTTTGAAGATTCTTATCTTCTGCATATCGATTTTGGGTTTATTTCACATGTGAGTGGACCGAGGGTTTTCTTTACTGAACCTTTCTGGGATACGGAGCATGATAAGTATTTTATGATTCGAACCAGGTAATTCAAGCTTTTATGAAAACTACTCAAGCGAAAGATTTACATAGTAAAATTTTTACCATGAGATAAGTAAATACTTTCTCAAATTCAAATATATCTTTTAATAAGGTAGAGGCTTTTAAAATTTATACGCAGATAAAATTTACATTTAAAGAAATTATTTTTATCGAAATGGAGAATCCCTTTTAGGGAAAATGTGAAGTGTGATAAGCGGTCTTGAAAATAAGACGTATTACGGAGCTAAGGAGGTAAATAAAAGGGTTCAAGTCCGTTTTACCTACCCGAAATAGAAAAGATTTTATTCCATGCAAATGAAATCCGGCTATGAAATTTTTATATACTTTTTATAAATGTTTTTATATTAAGGTTATAAAATTTTAAAGATTCTACCAAACAAACATAACAAAATTCTAAGAAGTCGAAATTTATCCGCATTTTAGGTTTATCCGATTTGCCGTTATGGTGATAGGGAGGATTTAAGACTATTATAAAATTTATTGTCGAATTATCGTAAGGTTTACCTTCAGAATAATTTTGGGCATGCTGTGCTGTTTATTGTTAACATATATTATTAATAAAACTATTTTGGATACCCTGCGCAGTTTATGTAGCATACAAGGTAATTTCTCTTTTCCTCGATTTTGTCCTTTGTAATGCTCATCTTTAACTCAACCCTGACTACTTCAATTTTTCCTCCCTAGGTAAAATGGCTACTGGTATTAAAAATTGTATAATACCCCAACATGTCCAAAGGATTTCAGACCAACAACTCTTTTGTGCTCTCTGATGATGCAATGGCAGTCTGGTTTCGAGCATTTAATAATTGTGAAACTTCACTTTTTCGGGTAACAAAGGAGATTCGCAGTGCTTGGATAACAATAATATTTGAGTATCGACCTCATTGGATTTTTCGAAGGCTTTTGATAATGTTAGGCATATCCAGCTTTGTGAAAACTTTGGTTTCTCTAATTCGTAACTACTTGTTTAATGGAATGCAGCAAGTTAAGTTGCAAGATAATATGTCAGATGTGCTGACGATATAAAGTGGAGTACGTCAAGGATCAATACTTGGACCGCTCTTAGTTAGCTTTTATATTAATGATCTGCCTGTCGCTGTTAGCGATTGCAAAATCCATTTGTATGCGACAAATTGGCTTGATAAAGGACTGCATAAGTCGTGTTAACTCTGATCTGAAAAGGCCAATCCAGGCCATCGCAACGAATGCCTATGGTTTATCTTGGAAAGCCGGCATATCTCTACAATGAGATTTCTCGAAATTTGAATATATTAATAGCGCGTCATAATAACTCAGTTTTTTGGGACGCGAACGGCATGAGAACCGAGTGCCCAACTGCCCATACAATAACTATGGTGGTGCGTCAGCATCAACGCGCAAAAATTGGTCGAACTGAGGTTTGAAATTCTTTCTACACTAGCTACACCACTCAACTGATTTAGCTCCTTTGGATTACCATCTATATTCCTGAAACTCAAAAGTTTTCTGACTAGAGATTATTTCGGGTCAAATAAAAGAGTAATCGAGACAAGTAAATTTCTATTTAGAGGAGATCAAAGAAGTCCTCATTGTCATCGTCATCCTTAAACTGGAGAAACGTTAGGAAAAATGTACTGAGGTTCGGGAGGTTTATGTTGAAAAATAATTTGTGAAACTAAAACTGTTTTCTTTAATAGAAAACCGAACGAATTTTCAAACGTTCTTCGTAGGCCATATCATATGCAATATGTCGACTTTATATGCATTTAGAGCGCTCTATATGTATACTATTGCAAAAAGGAGGGATCTTCATAAATTCACCTGAATAGATGCTATTACAGACATTCCATGTTGTAAAGAATTATTACATCTCCCTAAAAATTTTTGACGCTTTTCTTCTCTACTTAGAATTATTTCCTATATGATGGACATGTGGGCAGACTGCGTAGAGTTGATTTGTCACCAAGCGCATAAGTTAAATATAACATTTTCCTCGCCATTTTCCTTTTTGTCGTCCCGGTCATAGCATGAATCTTGGATTTATTCGAGCTCATATTTATTATCACCATTAGCTACGTTAACGATGGGTTTTAAATTACTGAATCCGCTTCTATTCTACGGAGGCAGCAATCTCGCGCAATTATTATTTCCAATCTTTCCAAGTATCACAAGCCCCTTCTGGACGCCGATAGGATTTCTATGTAGGGAAACAATGTTACTGCTGCATAATTAGTCACATTTTTGCATTAAAAACGTTCCTGTGAAAAATCTTTTTCTCATGACGCGTAAGTAGTCGAACAGTTTTCGTGCTTCAGAATCACACTATTTTCTATGTCGAAAAGTTCCGCACCTGTTTTAGATTAATTTTCTTCTACCATTTCGTTCACACTTGAGTACTGTTACCAAGTTATCAGTAGGTTTTATTCCGATTTATTAGGTCAGTATTAAACATGAATGCGGAATAGATGTTTCTATTTGAAAAATACGGAAAAATTGTATTTGCTTATTGCAAATTAGGCAAGTACTAATCGTTGGACAGTTAAAGGGACCATAGAGAAGTTTATTAATGATAAAATTGTTAAAGTCTGTAAGAGATGTAGCAAAAAAGTAAAAACATTCTATGTGAGAATTTATTTCTTGTAGAATTTCGGCGAGTTTTAAAACTATTTCACATGTAGATCACACTTTTTTGGAGCAAAGTTAATAATATCTGA
>QYTT01087906.1:21982-38075 GCA_006980735.1 Dasypogon diadema | reverse complement strand
ACTTTCTTTAATATATTGAGTATTAAACTGCAAACCGGTTCTTGACGTGTTAGTCAACCGCATCGTCTGGGATTACTGCACAATCGTTCCGTACTCCACGATTAAAGACCGACGCAATAGGACTGTCACTGCGAGGGTTGCTCAGTGGGGCCCAACTTGTGGAATGCCGCCTATGATAGCCTCCTGCCTCCCAGAGCCCATAGAGGGGGTGATTTTAAAAGATAGCCCCAAGTGTGAAGAATCGTTTAAACTATAGCAGAATTTTTCGAATCCCAGAAAACTCCTTGCAAAAGGACTCGCTTAAAGTTTAGATCTATCTCGGAGGATTTTTCGGGTCTTGCGGCAACTTCTAAAAAAATATCGTTGACATTTTTAAAAAGGGGCCTTTCCTGGATCATGTTAGTGCAAATTCTTATTAAACCCAAATGAGGAAAAAGTACTTCATAAAGTCTTCATAAAGTTAGCTATTTATATTCACGAATTAATGCATTTGATGCTACGATTTGCAAGTCTTTCATAATTTAAGATTGATAGTCCACATTTCGTACTTGTCTATTTGAGTAGCATAATCATCGTAAAATTTCACTAATTCATACTCTTAATTACCTAATTTTGGAAATTGATTTTTTGTCCAGTTTTGATTGAGATATTTACAACTGGGTGCCCATTAAGACTAATACTTGAAAAAATGTGCCACATGCCATACCTTGAGCGCTTTACTGACAGTACGAATTTCCACATGCTGAATTAATTAAAAACTACTTCTTTGTCGTTCAACTTACTGCGGCATTTTTTCAGTTTTTAACATGTGATTTGTTAAATTTACGGTGTCAAAACTATATCGCGATTTAAGTGATGCTACTATCATCTAAACCGCTTAATATTGTCGAATTTCATTCAAATCTCTTCCTCCTTGAACGGTAATGCCCGTTTTGACAGACATAATATTTATTATAATTAGAATCAGAATCGGTAGCACAAAAAAGAAGAAAAAAGTATAAACACGGTTCAAAACTGCATTCGTTTTCTGGGCTCATAGTGTCATCAGAGGCCTTGATCAATTTTAGATGGATTTCAATGCATATAAAAGCCCGCTAGATCTACCTAGAATAGTGTCAGTCACTGAAAACCAATCGTATCAACATGAAGGTAGATCTGAAACAACTTTGTAGTCATTTTGCAAAAGTAATAATATTAATATATTTACAGGCTGTTTTGGGATTCGTTCTTTGCGTTATTGCTGCTGCCCAGGCTGGATTCATCAACGGGAATCACCATCATCAACCTGTCGTGTATGCAGCACCCGCCGTGCACACTAGCTATGTTCCCTACCATGGAGTACAATCTGTTCATGCCGCTCCTTACTACGCTAACTATCATGTGCCCTCTGTATACAGCGTGTATCCCGGATATAGTGCATACTCTGGATACGGTGGACATTTAGGCTATGCTGGATGGGCTAAGAAGTAAAATAAAATTATGGATATAAATACGCAATGTCACTGGCCTGAATAAAGTTTAACTGAAAATCAACACCTTTTATTTTACATAAATTAAAAAAAATTAAATTAGTAACATGACAGTGACCAGACGTTTAAAATCTTTTACAAACGTCCCAACAACAAAAATCCATGCAATGCTCTTTTACATAAAAGTGATACACCTCGACGGGGTAAAAAAAGCATTGTATTAGAAACGCGTGAAAAGGCGCTGGAGTAGGACGGGGGATGTTTGTTTGCAATCGTGATGGCTTTCAAGCCAATAAAATTTAAATTAAAAAGGTTAACAAATTGAAGCCTGAAGCCTTTAAAGAGGTGTGTTAAGTTTTCTCCCTTCTTTTCAAAAGTTGTGAGGTGTTAAGTACAAGAAAATTTCAAAAACGACGGTTTTTCTAAAGGAATTAAATGTAATAACAAAATATGGAAAATAAGAAAAAATAACCTCCACATAGAATACGTTATTGTGAAAAGGTGACGAGTTACTTAGATAGGTGTACACAATTAATTTAAAGGAAATGGATTTAACTTTCGGGTCTAAAGAAAAAACACAGGGCGGTAAATAATGATATGAGTCTAAAATATTTCCAATTTAAATTCATACTTTTTCATTTTAATCAAAAAGTTAAAGATCAAAATGAATTAATAAACTCTTTTAATGATTTTGCAAATATAAATGATACCTACTATTAAAAATCGCGGTAATGTAATGTTTTTTAAAATGAATTTAATGTTTACATAATTTGAATTCACATTTCGATAAACCAAATTAATATCTTTCCAAATCAATTTAATGGTTTAGTAAAATGAATTTACGTTTATCCAAACTGAATTCACTTCACATTAAAAATCAAGCTGCTGATTGAAGAAATCCCGTGGTTCATGCTCATCTTCCAAGAGACCTCCAGGGTTCATACCATTGGGTATTGGCGCTGACCGAAATATATACTGGACAAAAGCCCACTAAGAAATTTCCCTAGAATGCCATGCAAGGGAGCACACAATACTATCTTTACCTCTCTTCGTGAATTTTTAGGGATCCTCCTAACAATCTCATAGTTGAACACTCAACAATAAATAATTAAATTTCAGAAAATGTTTAGAACATTATTTTTCCATGCATTTTTTAAGGTATTGCCTAAGCTCATGGGACAATCCTATGATGAACAGAGTACAGCTTATATGGAGGGGAATTTTAGGGAAGAGAAGAAAATTATGGAAAATTTTAACCTCACAAATGTTGCAACATACGTTCACTTAGGAAACAATTTGTAGACGTGCATCTCAGTTCAGCTCGCTAGGCCACTGGTGTGGATTTGTAACATATATTTTTCCTTAACACTTGTACTATCATTTCTACCTCTTTTTGGTTCACTCTGTATGTGGCACGTCACTGTTATCGATAAAGATCGCCTACTGTGCATAAAGTATGAATAATACGACAAAACATACCCATCAGAACCGTTATTTTGAACTTAAAAAAAAACTTTCGTGTATTGTAACTTTTAGTGTAAGCGTTTATTCAAGCCAGCATAATTAATTTACATCACGAGATCAAAAACTTTTATTTTTTAAGCCACCCACCATAGGCTACAGGTACAGTATGGACGGTGTGTACTGGAACGCTATGAACAACTGGCACCACAGGAACAGTTCGCACAACAGAAACAGTCCGGACAACAGGAACAGTACGTACAACTCCAACAGTAGCTACGGGGGCTGAATAGACCACGGGATGATGATGGAGAAATCCGGCCTGGGTGGCTACGACAACGCAAGCGAGTAATACAAAAATTGCCTAAAAATTGAAAAGATAATAAAACTCTCCAGCTCAACCAATATAGAATTAATGGATACCTTCATGTTGTGAATAGTTTCTTACAACTGCTGATATTGAAGGTAAATTTTTCGAGCTTTTATATATTCACAAAGTCACATTTACGAACACTCAAGGTCTTCTGCGGTTTATAGGCAAAAATGTAGTATTTGCAGTACACGAATATCAGGGAGGAATTTTTTTTTATGGTCACTGTAGATTAACTGGTGTTTCTTCTATGAAAATTATTAGTGGTTTTGTATAATATCGTCTGCACTAAATCATTAAACTTTCATATTTGAGAATTCATAAGAAAACAACACGTTCTGTAAGATAATTTACAACCATCAATGGGAGAAACATGATCCCTTTTTTACTAGTCGCTGTGAGTGGAATTTGAATATAGTAAAAAAAAGTGAATAAAAATCATGCTTTGACTTGAATCTCGAATGCACAAGCCCGGAAGACTAATATATCATGACTTAACGAATTTGAATGAGTTGTGTTTTACATAATTTTTCAGAGGGACTGGCATTGTTCTTTAAGAGTTCAATGGAATGCGTATATATGTATATATATATATATATATTTGTACATAAAGAGAAAGCAATTGAGCTTTATTTTTACTTAGAAAAAAAGTGGCCATAAAGCATAATTATGCGGTTTTTTAAGGTGTTGTTGTTGAATTTTAAACATTTGTTATTGTTGTAAGTTTTCTATTAAAAAATACAGCCAGGTAACGATTGTAACACTTTCATTTGGTATCTCTTGTGAGAAATTTTCAGTTCATGTGACATTCAAACATTTCAATTATTTTCAATTCATTTCAATTATTATAATTAGTTTTCTTATATATTTTTGTACCTAACTAAAATTTGAATTTATACATGGTAGAACATTGAAAAATTGATACTTCTAAGGTATTGCCTAGGCTCCGGGGACGATTCTACTATGTACACAGCACAGCTTAAGCGAAGAGAAATCTTTAGAGAAGAAGAGGTTGGGAATTACGTATATTTATATAACCTCACAAATGTTGCACGTTAACCCCACAATTTTTAGCGTGAAATTTTACTGTGCAACATCCCAATGACTTGACAAGCCCAATTCCCGTCAGTAGAATTGCCTCAACCACTGGTAACCATATAAATCATCCTATCCTTTTGTAGTATAAGCTGTGTTGTATGCAGCACAGTGTTGTCCTTTGTGCTTAGGTAAAACCTTACCAAGGAAAGATGATCCCAAAAAGAGATATTCTTCTAAAACCATCGTAAACATTACCAATAATATTGTTAACATGATCCTATCAATTTAGCCCCTCTAGATATCTCCTTTGTGGTTATAGGTGGAAAATATGAGGACCCGATAGTTTCATGGGAAATTATAATGGTATTAGTTTCAGAGGGATCAAGTAGGAGGTCATTATCCTTAGACAATCGAAATAGGCGTTGGAAATCATCATTTTCCTGAGAAATTGCATTCTCTATTATACCAAGAACAGTAGATATGGGCGCTTGAGTATCATCAGCATATATATGAAACCTGCAATCATGGGCTAAAACAAGGATATTAATAAATATGGAATAAGCAAAAGTCCGAGAATAGAACCTTGGGATACCCAACATAGGACATCAAAGAAATCTGAGGAATTATCACCACAGATGAGTTTCTTCTGACGGCCGGTGGGATAATACTATATCAATTTACATGCTGATGTTGAAAACTGAAAATATTCTACAAGCTTGCAAAGCAACAGCCTATGATCTACCGTATCAAAAACCTTTGAAAAATCAGGGAAAACTAGAACTGTTAGTTCATCTCTCAATTGCTTGCCTTATATCGTCCAAAATCTTTATTAAGGCTGAGATACACAGCTATGTTTAGGCCTGAAACCAGACTAGAATGGCAATAAAAAATTGTTCTTATCGATGTGACGAAGATTTTGTATTACTAATCTTTCAAACATCTTCGACAAAAAATGAAGAATTAAGATAGGGCGATAGTCCGAAGAACGTGATGATTGTTTAGGGACAGGTACGGCTTTCGAGCGTTTCCAATCAATAGGAAAAGACGACGTTGTAATGATGGTGTTGAACAAATGAGTGATGACAGGAAACAACACAGGCAATAAAAACTTAACAAATTTAGGAAAGAGAGAAGTCTGCGTTATACCTTTAAAGCTTGCGTAGGGAATAAAACTTAGAACAAAGTGTATATATTTTTTTTCTATCAGTGTAGTCTTCAAAGGTGGATTTTATAATCATAACTTAGTTATTTTGACCTTGACCATTCATTTAGTTTCAGTCGTTTATAAGATCTTAATTCATTTCAAAACAAGCTTTATTTGAATATGATTCAATTAAATATATGATTATAAATGCATTAAAGGGTATTCCAAGCTTTCAATTATTTTGCCGGCATGCCAGTACCTTCTTTTGTGGAACATAATTATTGTTACGTCCATTCTGGTTTTTTGGAGTCTTTCTCTTCCACACGGTTTCTCTTTGTCTCGCTCTAAGTTGTCTTTTTCTCTCAGCCGGGCTCAAATTTTAATTTTAAAAGCATTCATGGTTTTCATGCGATTTGTAAGAAAAGTTTTTTTTTTTGAATGCGCCATGTTTAATTTAATACGAAAAGTGTCTTTTTGTATCGCGTAATGTAAAGGTTATCCTAGATAGAAACTTTCTATTCATGTGGACATTTTTCAAGTGATTTCCGAAGTGAATTTCACTTTAAAAATTAATTCAGTGTAGGTAGAATGTGAACAAATAGCCATAGTCTTCGGAATCCGCTATGAATTTTTTCAAGTGAGAACCTAATATGGTCACAACACTTAAATCTTGAATTGAGTTTTATCCGCCCAAATTAGAAACACAATCGGAGAAAAGGCAGTATCACATTATTAAGTTAAGTGAAGACATTATTAAGAGGTGGAATATTGTTTATATCAACAATTGAATTATAGAGAACCATATACTGTGACTTATTAGGATTGATTAAGAGTTAGTTATTAAGTGACCATTTATAGATCTCAGCGAGATCATCATTAATCCTACTGAAATAATCTTCGCCCAGACCAATTGGTCAGTTCAAATATAGTTGCACATTATCAGCACCCAGGTGTAAATACACATCATGAACTACATCAGCGAAGTCATTTGTATATAGACTAAAGAGTAAGGGTCCTAATACTGACCCCTATGGAACTCCACATTGCGAATGTAAGAAAGAAGAGCCAACACCACTGTTGCCCACTCGCTGACACCTATTCGTGAGGTAACACCTTATAAATTCGATCGCCGAAGAGGAGAAACAGAAATTTAAATAAAATTTAGAAAGCAGCTTAGAATACAAAACGTAAAATGCTTGTAAAAACTCTAGAAAGACTGGAACACTAACATCTCCGTCATCAAGAGCCATTCGAAGATTAAAAGGTAACCTAAGCAAAACAAATTCACAACTATGCTCCACACGAAAACCGTACTGATATTTTGTTAGTGTACCATTATCAATTAGGTATAATCTTGAATTTGAGCATACATAAGTCTCTCTAAAATCTTGGCTAAGAAGCTAAGAATACTAATTTGGGAGTCAGATAGGCAAACAGGGAAAGACTTCTTCGCTATAGCAATCTTCCACAAATGAGCGAAATATGGTAATAACAATATATAATAACAAAGCGTGGATTTATTTCATCAAAACCGACGCATAGGACTTAATACGAAAAAGAGCAACAACATTAAAACTAAAAGATAAATACACGCGTTTATTTGCTCGCAATAAACATCCAGAAACCTGCAAAATTTTCTCGTTTCCTAGGAATAAAACGCAAAAAAAAACTTCAGAGTTTATTTATTTACGTGGGTAGTTACTATTTGGTGTGTAAGGAACAAGTGTTCGGTGATACGTATCTATTGATATCCATGTTATTTATGTCCCATAAAAAATCCAATGAATTTCGATGCGCTTATAAATATTACATATGTATTTTTAGAATTATAATTTGGACTAAAGGTATATACATATGTATTTTATAAAATAACAGCACAACTATTTTACCATCAACAGTCATTGCAGGTTAAATGTAAATAAACTAATGCATACATTTACTAGACATTTATGATATAATAATTTAACGACTTGTTTTTTTATAGTATCAAATTGTGTGAAAGTACCATAAATCACTTTGTCGAATTTCATCTTTTTTCTTTACCCATTAAGAGATTAAACTTTTTAACAATTCATCAAGATTTATCTGCGCATATTAGTGATGCGAATTCTTGCATAAATTTAAAGAAAAAAAAAAGATGCTTAGCTACTCATCAAAACCTTCCTACATCGTAAAGCTTTTGCTTACCATTTAGCATTAATTCTTTGTTTTACGAAAAATATAATAATTCTTGTTCTGAGAATTAAGTTTCTTATGCGGTGAACGGGATTGAGACTACCCTCACTAGATTGGTTAAGGATGCAATAAAAAATGTACAGGTAAATTCACGTGCTACATTCATTGATACTTTATATACAAAAATAGAAACGGCCTTGACGAAATTCTGGTAAAATTTACCAAAGATGGGTGTATAAAAACTCAGTGAACCACCATAGAACATCAGTAGTCGTTAAAACGTAATCAAATAAATATGAAGGTAAGTATTTATTAAATATTTATAAATATCCGAAAACAGATTTGATTTCTTTTCAATTTTCCAGACAATCTTCGCATTTCTTTTTTTCATCATCGCAGCTGTTCAGGCTGGATTTATTCAACACCATCCGGTTGTCTATTCGGCTCCAGTAGCTACTGTTGGTGTTGTGCGAACCGTTCCTGTAGTTCCAGTTGTTCATAGTGTTCCTGTACATACGGTTCATGCTGTTCCATTAGCTTATAGTGTTCCTGCTGTTCATACGAAAGTAATTTCGGGTGGTTGGCTTAAAAAATAAATAATATTGTGATGTTAATTACTGATGTTGATCAGAATAAACAATGAAATGAGCTTCAACAATAACTTTTAAATTATTATTATTATGGAAATTCAAATTTTATTTGATATTGCATTTCGATGTTGCTTCGTATTTTGTCTTATGTGCTACATATAAAATCATAGTGAACTAAACTACTCCAAAGTTTTAGGATCGTGTACTTTCTACTTTTGGAATCCTTCAATATTAAATATCATAGGTTAATATTCCATCATAGAAATAAGAGAATAAGGAGATGCGGAAAACCCGTAAACCATTTCTCTACATTCGCAATTGCTTGTTGCATAATATTGGTTCCAGTGGTGTAGTTAGTATTTGAAGAATGAGAAGGGTTCTTTGATTAAAATGCTGCTGAGCTACCACTGAACACGGCAGGCGATATACAAAATAACATGAAAAACACTATGCAATAGAACAAAATAACTGACATGAAGAATTTACTATTTTTATAAGTCGATGTTTTTGTTTTTAGCAAATTTATAAATAGTACTAACAAAACAAAAACTATTAAATCTACCGGAAAAACGACTCTCTTTTGGATGTCTTACAGATTGCTTTTGCAACAATGCACTGCACACTTCATTTTTCAGTTTATTACATTTAATAAAGTTTTTTTCTAATTAGGGTAACACTTTTATCACTGCACTAATTTCACTGTATTAAAAACACTGCAAATTAATAACAAACTCTTTTCAAATATTTACTTTTTCAGTCGAATGAGCTTTGCAAATAAATATAAAATCTATGAAAATGAAAGGCGATAATCCTCTCTCGCTAAAATTCACATACGTATTTTACACGAATATAGCGTCTCCTTATTCTCTTATTTCTATGTATTCCAGACGTCTGCGGTTGTTTACACATTGTAGGATTGAAATAATACTGTTCAATGATTATTTGCCGTAGCTGTGTATCAGCGGAAACACGCAGCATTCAAATAAAGGTTCGCAATAACCATAAGTTCTCATAAAATAAATTTCAACTCATTTTTCTCGAAACATGGTTTTTTGAGCTAGTGAAAGGTTTCAGGTTCGAATCGTTCAACAAATCAATTTAATACTTTTTATTACAGTTCATCAAAAACAAAAATATCCAGGGAAAAATCGACATTAAGTTTGAAATGATCACCATTTTGTTAATGCAGTACATGGGCTGACGAAGTATATAAGCCCAATTTCCGTCTCTCTTAAAGCATTCATAAAAATTAGTTCAATGTTCTCGCTATTCTTCTTGTGCATGGCTTGTAGTTTCGAAGGTTTTGTTCAAGCCAATGCTTCCGTCAAAAGTAGTATTTTATTCCAATACCTTTACGGGAATTAATTGAAAGCCAAAGAAAAAAACACGATTTATAATGAACAGAGAAAAATCATTAAAAGCTAAAATCTTATAGAAGGGAAAAATTGTCTAAGTTGTTTCCTGTATTATCGAAGTGATTTAATAACCAACTAATTATTAACTTAACTGATCAATTATAATAGCATTAAGGAAGAAAAATTATTACAGTGATTTATTTAGAAAATGTGTAAAAGTAGTTTTTGAAAATTTTGTTTTACACACACTTCAATACTTATGTCTGTGGTTTGGTTTCAAGATCTTTATATTTATTAATCCAATCCAAAAAATAATATACGTTGGTGAAAATACCCCTTCTTCCTATACATTTTTCAAAACCTGAATAATCTGGCGGATAATTCGTCGATGTAACCACAAAGGAAGCCACTCCAATTACTTTGCCCCCTTCCTCCAGTGGACCACCAGAATCTCCTGTACAAGGAGCCATTTGATCATTCGGCGATGGAATACATATCGACTTATCTTTTGGGCACCTTTTCTTATAGTACCCATAACCTTCAGATGCTATAAAAGCTGAACTGGTCCTCTCAGTTATCCCCCATCCGGCATATTTTGCTACTGTACAAGTTATTGGATCTGTTGTTGGTAAAGGTGCTATACTTTTAGGATCCATATAATATTGTACCCAAAATATGGCAAGATCATTGTTGAAAGTATTGGTATCATAGTCTTCGTGCAGCATTAGTTGGCCATACAACCACGGCGTTTCCTGCGCCTCTCTCCAGTCAGGGTTTCCATCATAAATTTTAATATTTACAATGTCGGACAAGTCTTTCGGTGGATTTATTTCTGTCCCATCACGAAAACAGTGGGCAGCAGTCAGAATAGTGTTACGTCCAATAATTGTTCCGCCACATCTGCTAGTTCTTATAAACCTCTGTCCGTCTTTTATAATTCTTTGTTCTATCATAGCTAATACAATGAATGGAAAGTCCTTTAGATCACTTTCTGTTCCGTAAACAACAGCGCTACAACCCTCTATCAAAAATGCCAGTAACGGCAATAAGAATAACACAAACATGTTAATAAATAGACTGAAGTAAAGCGTAATACTCAGTGGCTTTTATATTACGATGAGAACAATTGAAAGAATTGACATCTGTGCAAATCAGTTGCTCAATCATCAATTTTAACAATACAGCAATTCAATACCTTGGTTTATTTAAAAACAAATGTAATTGTTGCTGCCTTATATTCACGTAAATATTCATGCTTCAATACGGGTTTAGAGAGGAAATTTCACTAACATGTTTACCTGTTTTGCTGCGCGTGTTGCGAAGAAACAAATCCAATGAATTCTTTGTATTACTTTCAAGGTTAAGCTGTTTTTCAATATAATAACAAGAAGAAAATATTTGTTATCATATTTCAAAATTCTGTGTCAGTTAAAGGGCTTCTACATGAATTATGCCTTACCGCGGCGTTGGGACTTAAGGTTGCTTAGACTCATTCATAGAGGCATAAGAAGAGTTTTAGTGGAAAATTACTATTCTTTATTACCGGACTGTACAAAAATTAAGCTCATCTCTTAACCTCCTCATGTCCGCTCATACACCAAACGGAAATGCCCCATCAAAACCAGAGCAACCAACTATTCAATCCTATACTTCGCCTTAATGGCAAGCTCACACGTAAATTACAATTTTAAAGAGAGACTTTTATGAGAATTCTAAATTATGTCAGAGTTACAAATAGCTCGGGTATCACAGACAATTTTTTGCCTATGCTAATATATACTTTTACATAACTTTGTGCATACAGGGTGGTCCAGAATTGATGGTACAAATTCAAAGGCCTGATAGTAGACCTAAAATGAATGAATTCAGGTACCTTCACGTAGATTTTTTGTCATATTTTATATATATTATGAGATAACACGACTCTAACGCTTATAGCATAGACGCCGGTGTGCCGCAGGGGTCGGTATTATGCCCTCCTTTCTTTATCTTCTTGACTAATGACCTCCTATCTCTTACCTCCAACATAATTCACAGTTTACAGATGACAGTACCTTTAATTTCGCGTACTTGTTCGAATTAGTTCCTGACTCCCACGGAAATGCTGCTGTTATTAGTAGTATGCATGATTGGATCACTGAACGATGGCATTAATAAAATTCTCCCTCGAATCGGGTTGAATTTAACATCACAGCTGTTTGATTTCTCTCAAAAGAATCCCAAGGCCTTTTTCTACTCACTTCGTCAATGGGATAAGAATTTTAAACTATCCTAATTTGAACATCTTAAGAGTTCAGGTATCCAATAATTTCAGTTGAACGGATCACATCTTCAACCCATTTGACCTAGCGCTCATTCACGAAACTCATATAAGAACCAGAATTGAATTTAAGTCGGATATTTGGATAGGATTAGAACGCACTGCATTGTCCACGTTCGATACAATTCACAACAAAACTTTTAAGCTCATTGGCGACGAGGCGATTACCTCTAAAATCGACTATCTAGACCATCGGCGCAATGTTGCTTCTCTAACCCTTTTTTATCATTATTTAATTGACATTTTTTCAACGAAATTTTTGGTCTGATTCTTTGTAGATTAATTTCTTCGCGCGATACCCGCGCATCAAATCACTTTCACCCTTTCGTGTTGAGGTAAGATCTAGGGTAACAAGTTGAGGTAAGATCTAGGGTAATTCCTTTTCTCTATCCCCACTTTCTGTTTTGCTAAGGCTGTGCATAGCAAAATAGGGTATCCCCTGAAATTTGTCTTCACCGAAGGACCAAAATTTGCCCTTGCTCAATAAGCACTCATTTAAAATCAATTTGTGTTTTCTAAGGTATGTCAGTCTGTTGAGCTTATGTGGAATCACGCACTCCACTCCACGCCACTCCTCTTTTTTTATGTACAAAACAAGAAAACTAAAATATCAAATCACTCGTTACTAATTTTTACTAATTTCTCTATGATACCAAATTTTCCATAAATTCTTTTACATTCCGATTAATGTTAATAGATTCATGTTGGCATAAAATGATTCACCTCCTAATACTAATACCTCCGTATTATACCAATACTAAGACATTTTGTGATGTTTTCTGATATTTTAAAGAAACCTTCACATAAATGCTGAATAGAATTTTGTTTAATTGTAGGACTGAAAAAATTGGTTGGTAGATAAACCGTTGTCAGTATTAAATAATCTTAAATGTTTTTTATAGAAATGTTTGATAAATTTTTTTACCGCAAAAACCATTTTCACTATAAATTTCGCCAATCAGAGCGAATTAAGTACACAACTATTGAAATTATACCACTAACTTTCAATTGATAATGCACAACACTTTAAATTGCTTTGACTATGTAACGTCGCATGCGTAAATAAATACTGTATGTTACACATGTTACAAATGCACGAAAGATAATTATTTATTTGAGTTAGAAGATCGCTTCGAAGATTCCAAACTAATTGAAGAATCTAAGAAATGAATTTCACAGTCTTCACAGAGCTTTGAAAAAATCTAATAATAAGTCTGTAAAGTAAATATAATTCATGTGAGTAATTAAAAAAAATACATTGTTGTTCTCTAATACCTGAATGTGCGGGACGATACAAAGGCCAACCTTAAATTTGCATCAGTTCGTCTTGGAAGTGAACAAAATTCAACAAAACAGCATTTGAAATAAAGAAAATAAGTTCCCTATATTAAAATGAGTAATTTTTTAAGATTTTTACCTTAGCTTGCTGCAAAGCTATTTACTGATGTTCCACAGTTTGGTACCAGTTAAATCCTTACATTACATATAATGAAATTGTGGAACGTTAAAAATTGAGTCTTACTGTTGTAACAAATTAAGATACAGTCTGCACTCCTAGACGTGTAAACAGAAAATAAAATCGAAAACAACACAACGGAAGCGGTAATAAATTTGAGTTTCGGAAACAACGTAAGATTGTAATCTTTGACTTTGTTTACGGACACGGTCTAAGGTAAATTGATGCAGACGACACTAATTAATGCAATTTGATTGAAATATGCAAAAAATGCACCGGATGCTTCATCAATGCCATGAAAAATTGATTAGGTGTAAAATATCTGCATGTATCTGATTTGCTTCAACATCTGCGAATTTAAGATCATTTACCCTACATTGCATGCTTGCCGACTCCAGACCAGTCAAAATGATAGTCTTAAGTTCTGTAAAGAGAGAGAGACAGAGAGAGAGAGAATTATTTACCAATAACGTGTTATAAATTATTTGAATAATTTGGCATTGATTTGGCATGCAAATTCGTTTTTTACGCACTCTGGTGGCCCGAATCAATTTCAACTTTGTTTTTCTTTTTTTGAGATCATATTTGGTCTGCAAAACTAAGAAAACAATATTCACAATATTCTTGCAATTTTGGATACACAAACTTCCTGGAAGACCGTTAATCGCTTTTTTTTAGTTGAGTTGTAATAATTGAGGAAATATGTAGCTGCTTGGCCAGATACTAAAGTAAAGAAGTGCTGGTTATTGGATATGCTGCAGGAATGTCTCCACGTATAAAAGCCTCTTGACTCGGGTTAATTCATCAGCAGTAGTTCAAAACTAATCGCATCAACATGAAGGTAAGACATAAATCTCGTTCTGTGTTTCGGATTACGAAAATATTTCATGGTATGTAAATTTCAATGGATTTTAGACTATTGTCGCAATTTTCGCTTGCTTCGTTGCTGTCGCCCAGGCAGGGATTATTTCTGCACCAGCCCCAGCTGTTGCTGTTGTTCGTAGTGCTCCTGTTGCCACTGTTGTAGCCGCTCCTGTTGCACCTGTTGCTGTTGTTCGTGCTGCTCCTGTTACAACTGTTGTCCAATCTGCACCAATTGTTCGTGCTGTTGCTGCACCAGTCACAACAGTTATCCAAAGTGCTCCTGTATACCACACCGTTCATACTGTCCGTGCTGTCCCTGTAGAAACTATCCATGTAAGAAGTGTACCAGTCCATACTGTTCACGTTAAGAGTGTTCATGCTGCTCCTCTTGTAGCTGTAGGTGGATACCTTAAAAAGTAGACGAATTAGCGTGAATTATATAGTGATACTATTTAAATGAACCTGAAATAAATTTTACTGTGAATTAATTTTTGGGTTTTTTCATCATTTCTTAAATAGTGGAAGTGGTTAAAAAATCACATCTTCGGGAATCAGGATATTAAAATCTGAAAACAATTTGTAACCAGCGGTGTGGATGTAAATGGGGAGTTGACTAAAGTAAAAAGTATTGAGAGTCAATTCTATATCAATCAATGCAAAAATGCTTAACAATTGTTTTTGTCCATTGCTTTACATGCTTTACCATATTTATTGCCTTATTAACGAAAGTTTAAATAGTTGAAGCTCAATTGTTTGCGCAATGTATGCCACAAGGTAATCACGTTCGGCTAGAGATAAAAATCTTGGGAAATCAGAAAGCTATCTGAAGAACCGGCAAATTTTAATGTAATGATTTCTTAAGTGATTTTTTTCATATTCTGAATCTCAAAAAAAATCACCACCACCACCATAGGATCCATATGAAAAGTTGCTAGGAGAGCAACTATTGGTGTATCGATTCTGGACCTCCAAAATGGTATTTTCCATGCTTTCTATTGTATCTTTGCGTATGTACGTGGGTCATAAACAGCAAATCCACCATTCGTCACTCTCGTAATATTTTTCCACTCTAGATTCTGCCTTCTGTGTGTGTATGTGTTTGTATGTGTCAACTTTTGAATAACTTATTATTTAATTAAATCTTCGAATTAACGTCTTTCCGTCACTTTCTACTGGCCTATGCTAAGGTCTCTAAACTACGTTCCACGGACAAGTGTAAGGTTTTGTTTTTTTCCCCAACAAAATTTAAATTGCATATGCAAGTAACAGGTTCTTTTTCCATCTTCCAGGAATTGCTTATACTAGTAAATATTTCTGGATACTGTGTATGCCAGTCTATAAATGATTGTGGAACTTCGTCCACCCAAACGCCCTACTGCATCAGCGATATTTTACTCGAAGGTCGCTTTGTCAGTAGAACAGATCCAATTCAAGTCATAATTATCTTTTGCCAACGATTGCATGAGGCATATTTGCATATTTTGTCGGGGTAGTAATATTTAAAAAAACCTATAAATTTTTTTAAAGGTATTATCCAAGCTCAGGGGGACAACCCTATGATGCACACAACACAGCTTAGGCGGAGATAAATTAGGACAGAGGAGATTGAGAAATTTTAACCCGACAAATGTCGCAAGTGGGCCACAACGTTTGGCATAAATTTTAAACCATTTATTTTTCTTGGACAGATTGTAAATCCTCTAAATTCTCCTCATTATTGGTATTAACACTGCGCCTTCATAATTTTATTCAGTTTTGATAAGGTTAGGTTAGATTAGATCAGAGTAGTGGCTACTCAGAAACCACAGAATCTGTCCCAATCTGCCTCACTTATACCTAGAAAATGGTCCA
>QYTT01087906.1:10393-21962 GCA_006980735.1 Dasypogon diadema | reverse complement strand
CACATCTTCGGGAATCAGGATATTAAAATCTGAAAACAATTTGTAACCAGCGGTGTGGATGTAAATGGGGAGTTGACTAAAGTAAAAAGTATTGAGAGTCAATTCTATATCAATCAATGCAAAAATGCTTAACAATTATTTTTGTCCATTGCTTTACATGCTTTACCATATTTATTGCCTTATTAACGAAAGTTTAAATAGTTGAAGCTCAATTGTTTGCGCAATGTATGCCACAAGGTAATCACGTTTGGCTAGAAATAAAAATCTTGGGAAATCAGAAAGCTATCTGAAGAACCGGCAAATTTTAATGTACAGGGTCATATAAGGTCCAAGTTCGATCTCTTAAGTGATTTTTTTCATATTCTGAATCCCAAAAAAAAAATCACCAACACCACTATAGGATCCATAGAAATTGTGTGTATGTGTTTGTATATGTCAACTTTTGAATAACTCATTATTTAATTATATGTTCGAATTAACGTCTTTCCGCCACTTTCTTCTACTGGCCTATGTTAAGGTCTCTAAACTACGTTCCACGGATAGGTGTAAGGTTTTGTTTTTTTCCCCAACAAAATTTAAATTGCATATGCAAGTAACAGGTTCTTTTTCCATCTTCCAGGATTGAAAGAATTGTTTATACTAGTATGCCAGTCTATAAATGATTGTGGAACTTCGTCCACCCAAAATGTCCTACTGCAACAGCGATATTTTACTCGAAGGTCGCTTTGTCAGTAAAACAGATCCAATTCAAGTCCTAATTATCTTTTGCCAAAGATTGCATGAGGCATATTTGCATATTTTGTCGGGGTAGTAATATTTAACAAACCTATAAATTTTTTTAAGGTATTATCCAAGCTCAGGGGGACAACCCTATGATGCACACAACACAGCTAAGGCGGAGGTAAATTAGAACAGAGGAGATTGAGAAATTTTAACCTGACAAATGTCGCAAGTGGGCCACAACTTTTGGCATAAATTTTAAACCATTAATTTTTCTTGGACAGATTGTAAATCCTCTAAATTCTCCTCATTATTGGTATTAACACTGCGCCTTCATAATTTTATATAGTTTTTGATAAGGTTAGGTTAGATTAGATCAGAGTAGTGGCTACTCAGAAACCACAGAATCTGTCTCAATCTGCCTCACTTATACCTAGAAAATGGTCCACTGTGATACCAGATAACATGGAACCTTACCTGAATGGGCTCTTAAAGCAATTAAAAGATAGCGAAGAGACTAGAATCAGTCACAAGAAATCCGTAAGATCTTGTCGTTTAACCTAACTTCTTGTCTGCTAGTTTTCATAGTGATCCAAAATCACCTAAAGTGCTCTTCCTTTGTCTGGCCAAACCGTGGAGTTCGCAGAAGAAATGTTGAAACCTCTCAGCCGTCGTATGCCTAACAAAGGGACAATATCCTGTCACGACCGTATTCTTACGCACATCCTCCTAAGAATGAAGCCGAAGTTTCCCTTGAGGTAAATGGCAAGAAAACTATCATAAATATTGCTAATTTCTAGAGAATTACTCCGCCTGGCAAGTACCTCGAAGGGTAAGTAATTTTCGACGGCTTTTTAACATGTAGTGTCTTTTAGTAAATACAGTTTGAATAATAAATACATAAATATAAAATAAATTATATGTACACAGTTTTGGCTGCTTTTGGGCCTTAGAGGGTTGTTTCAGCCCTTTAAACCCATATACGGCAAATAATAAAAGTTCATTATTTTTCATCCCTCCACCTAAAGCTCCGGACACCTAAGGACCTTTCCTTGTCTGCTTTTTTTCGGTTTATTTCTATGGCACAGATAAAATCATGCTTGGGAGTATATCAAGAAAAACGTTAGTACTCTTTCTAAAATAAATTACATGATTCCTGATGATTTCTAGTAACGTAGAAATTTAAGTTCCTCAACATTTGGGCATAATTATAAAAGGAATTTTTGGATAAAAACCTCTACTTTTCCGAAAGTAAGTGGAAACCTTTTTACAGCCTTAAAAAGAAAAAGCCCATAAATTATTTTTTAATAATGCCTAAGGTTTTATTATTCCGTCTTGCAATACATAATAAAATATGCAGTTTTTTCATAATTTCGACGAAGGTTATTTATAGACCTCCTACGCTTTTGTTTTGGATTTTTTTGTGAGCAATTCCACCATTGTTGTAAAAAACTTTTTATCATATATACCAGTTATTTTCCGGCCAAATCATTAAAACTAATAAGGGAAGTGCTTCACTAGAATGGCTAGAGAAAAAGGCAAACACAAAATATTACAATAAATTTAAACTCCGTTGACCTTTTAATGGATATACGCTGAGTTTTTGTTTATTGTGTAGACTGACAGTAAAAAAATCTGCGTTAAAATGTTTGTATCTTACTTTCGCTTTTCTTATATTTTATAAATTATTTTTCTTATAAAAAAAAATCAGATTTTTCGTGAGGAGAAAATTAAAAATTTATCGTAAATTGGGAAATGATAACATAACAGGGTATGGATTACAAAAATTGTTACATGTATCTTCGGCTGATTTAAATGCAGAGAAAGAAATTTCTTTTTAAAATAAAAATTCAATTTTTCAAATTGCAATATTGAGTCAAACATTAGAAAATTTCAATCTTTAAAATAATAATAATACATAAGCTTCAATTTTTATAGAAAGAACGCAGAAGTAAGGAATTTAAATATTGTAATTTAAGTATTTTATTTCGACTTATGTAATTTTTAAGAATTTTGGAATTTCACATGTGTAATTAAGTTTTATTGAATTAAATTGAGGTTCAGTGAGGATCAGTGCGTTACAGAGCAAGTTCAAGGAACTGTCCTACCGATCTGGACACAATCTGCCAGTGAAGTTGTTGTTGTATATTGATTAGAATACCACAAATAAATATTTAAATAACTCCTTATATAAATTTATCACAGAATACTATCACAGGTCGCTATCACACACAGAGATTTGATGCGAGAGCAATCAGTAGTAGGAGCATCAGGCTAGTCGAGTTCGAATAGTGGTTGAATTAAGAGGAGTAGCCACGTTCTCTGAATATATAACAATACAATAAATATTTTGTGCCTAAGTGCCATGGCTGTTTCATTAATATTCGGTACCTCCACTACAGCTGACTACGTGGAAGATCTCATAGATGGATACTACTGGCTCAACTCAGGTAGGGGTACGGTCATACACAAGAGTGGTACGTAATGTTCTGGGTCGCTCTTCGGCACCAAAATCAACAAACAGAGGGTGGCTACTAAGATCCTGGTCGAAAGACGAACCACAATAATTTGTTGAACTCAGATCAGATGTTGTCATTGCAGATTTATTCCTTTGTCGAGAAGCATTTCAATAAGAGCGGATACCAGGCTTCCTTTCAGATGGTCGAAGTATTCCATATCGAACCTCTTCTCCCAACCTATCCAGAGTTACTTTCGTATTACGAGTAGCTCAAAGAGCAGCTGACAGCATAAACGTACAAGCATAGCTTGAAATTTTTGCTCTGAAACCGGTCGCGCTGGTTGCAGGAGGGAGAAATCCCAACTAAGTACTTCCTCCAAACTATAAAAGAGCGTACTGCATGCAATTCTACTCGATAATTAACGGATGTAGTCCAATGTAGTCGGTGTTAGTACACCTAGTTATATTCCGCATCGAAGTCGCTAACCAATGCCAATCGTCCGTGGAGCAATACCTTCGGCATATTTCCCGCTTTTCGAAGGAAGAAAAGGACGCTCCGAGTTAACATGCTCGAGGAACAGATCACCACTACGAAGGAGCTGGGACATTATACCTCACTTGGTTATAATGGCCTGATTTAAAAAATCTTCTATCGTTTCAGGAATATGCTGATTTTCGAACCCCTGGAAGCCTCTAATTCGGCGGTTGAAGGTCAGGTAGACCTGTTCTTTAGCTGGAAGCGGTTTGTTTTACACCTGATTGCAAAAAGATAGACCTGTAAAATGTGGGGAACTGGAGGCCACAAACCCTATGCAATGTAGATTACGTAATAATCTCCACAGCACTAGGGGTGATACATGGCCCAGTGATTGCTTCGGTGATACCCGAAAACCAGTCCCATTGTATTCACGGTCGCAATATTTTTGACTTACTTCTCATGAACACAATAACAATGGTCAAGATCAAGAAAAGGCTTTCAACAGTGTCTGTCATCTGTATCTTCTAGCTGTTATTGAGTCATTTGCGCTCCCGCCCAGGCATCATCTGGAGGCTATAATATAGAGGTTCGGCTTATGCTTTATGACTTTGTCCTAAAACCATTGTTGTAAAACCATGGTTGGTCGCTGCAGGATTAGATTAGATTATCCAGTTCGCCTTACATATACCAGTGTAAGGCCTTTTATGATAGCGTATGGCCAGCATTTCCACCAGCTTGTGCTGTTTTTCAGCAGGACGGATGGAGGTGAATTCATCCCTAGCAATTCAATGTGTACAAAAACTTAGTGGGTGCACCTCAGAAAATGAGGTATCACTTTTTCGGGTTAGTGGTTACATAGGGACCGACACCTTAACAAAACAGAGAGTCGGTTCGGAGTTCCAAGATTCAGAATCATATTTCACCTTTGGAGGAGACATAATAAAGGACCTATTTGAAAAATTGGTCATAAAAGAATACCAAAATCCTTGAAAGAATTGAAACAACCTGCCGACAGGTTAAGAAAGGAATTAGGCTGTTGTGCGAAATGACCAGAAGAAATGTATAAGAGCAAGCATAAAACAAGGAACATTTGGATGGTTGATTTCTTTGACAGTACCCAGCAGTACGACTTCCTGGTCTTGGTGAATAGGAGGTTGGCTGTCACAGGGTGTCCTATGGTCAATGAGAGGTTCTCTCACCGTCCGAAATACGTAATAGTAATACCATCCATATCACTTCCAATTCTTTGGTCATTAATGTTGTAATTCCAAAGGCTCCATCGTTGTCTGATCTCACCTATTCTTTAAGTTATCCAAGAAATAATGGGATCTATTTTTCTTCTTCATTTCTAGACATCAATTTTATTTACAAAATATTGTCAAATCATTGATCTGAATTATTTATGTATACAACTCTGGACCATATATTTGTAAACTGAGAGAAATATGCAGTTTCAAGTGATAATTCTTTAAAAGGCTTGAATCTTACCGACTTTACACATTTATTTAAAGTTCGTATAGTCCTGGGTAAAAGTATTTTTAGAATTCATTTACAAACAAGTGCGTATTTGGTTATATAATCTCACGTTCCATTCCAAGTGCCACATTTCAAAACAAAATGTTAATTCTATTTCTTTTTAATAAATCCATCATAAGTAACATACTTTGCAAATGGAACAGTGTGCACTGGAGCTGGAACAGTATGATAAGGAACAACTCGAACAGTTTGGATAGGAACGGTATGAATAGTCCTATAAGAATGGACAGGAACGGTCCTATAATATGTTGTAGCTGGAACAACAGGAGCAACGTGTACAATTGGTTGAATCGGAGCGACTGGTGCAATTGGAGCAATTACACTGGCATGGACGGCCATTGCAATGCAAGTAAACATAATTAATGTCTGAAATAAGGGAACAAGCTTAATAAATTTGTATTAAAATTATAATTATATATTTTTTTAAATTACTTTCATCTTGATACTATCTTACTTAAGAGTTTCAAGTTAACTATGCTTTTTGAATGGCCTGCGCCTCTTATATATATCGAAATTTTTATTTTGAGAACTAAATATCAGTATCCGGTTTCTGGGATGATTTGCAATTTAACCAACTTAAAATTGATAGGATTCTCATGAATTATTCATTTTTAAGTTTAGAGCATTGTAGTGATCAAAACGGAAGGATAATATAAGAAAAACAAAATTGAAATTTTATTTTATTTTAACCTGATACCAGTGTTCCTTTTTGGGTAAATAAAAAAGAATTGTATGCTCCCAGACTCAATCTTAATTAATTGGAAACACTTATTCAATTTATTTGCTATCAGATACGCGAGTTCGTTGCTCCAAAGCAAAACGGGTTCTTGAGACTTGAGATAATTTCTGGAAGTGATTTATAAAAATTTGTAATGATGTCATTTCAGATCAAAAGGAATATCCCCTAAATTAGCTACTTTTCCGTTTTGACATAATAATTGCGTTGTTTTTTTATTAAATGGAATTTTTTGAAACTAGACGAAATCGAAACAATCTACTTCACACACATATTTCATATGAATTCTAATATGGTCATAAATTCTTGCACTGCATACTTGTTAAGATGCAATAAATGAGATAAATTGTTGCGCTAAATAGCAAAAAAGTTGAAGTAGTTGCTTTTAATCTAAATAATTTGGCAAGTACTTTGTACTTTTGCGAAAAACTTGATTGACCCCAAAATTTGTAAAATTTCCTTGGGGATAACAACGAAAACATTAATTGATTTTTATTTAGTTTTGTCACCCTTTACAATGGGTTTATCTGTATTTCTCCAGTGCATTTTGCGTTCTATTTTCATGCTAACTTGTTCGGGCGAAATTTGAATTTGATCCCAATCCTTTTGAGGTGATGACCGAAGGTACCGTGCCCAGTAGTCAGTGTAACTAACCATCGGAGTGTTTCTCGCTCCATGCTTAGAACTTTCCTTTTGGTCCTTAACCTGATATGTAATTACGATTTATTTTGGATATATTTAGATGAGAAATTCCAAATGTAATGGATATTACATTTAAGTACAAACGTAACAGTAACGTTTTATGTAATATTTATGCTAGGTAAATTTATATTAGGTTAGAGTGGCTGCCTCCTAGAAACCTGAGAGTCCACCGCACTTAGACCTGAAAAATGGTCCAGTCTGATACTACATACATTGAATTTCGCCTAAAGAAACCAAATAGTCAGGGGGAAACTAGGACCAGTTAAGGCCTAGATACAAAAACACGAGGGTGCGTCATTTCGCTGTCAT
Organism: Dasypogon diadema; assembly: GCA_006980735.1. Lineage (NCBI taxonomy): Eukaryota > Metazoa > Arthropoda > Insecta > Diptera > Asilidae > Dasypogon > Dasypogon diadema. Next base: position 15,023 of record QYTT01087906.1, on the reverse strand, counting down.
CGCTCACATGTTTCAAGAAAATTCAAAATTTGGGGAATTCTCACATCCCACAATAACTCATCGTTCTGGGTTCTACATTACTCCTATATATGCTATAATCTTGAACTATTTTATCAGATTTGTTGGTCTCGCGTCATTGTATCTAGGCCTTTAGAAGAGTTACTGAATCTTACAAGCTAATTCCCACAGTGAACCCAAGAAATAATAACCTAATGTGTTCTTTCTTCGTCTGGGCTACCCTGGGTATTCGTAAGGAAAATGTGGAATACCTTCCACTTCCTTGTCCATACAGCTCCCACAGAATTTGTTGTGTGCTCCTTACCTATGACTATCAAAGAAGCAGTAACCTGTTACGACGGCATAAGCAAAGAAAGCGTTCTCTCGAAGCAAATTTTTGCTCAAAGTTGTCCTTAGGTTTCACAAATAGTTAGCCTTATCCATCTGGTGTTATAGGCTGTCCATTTTCTTGTCCCAATTAGCAGCATTTTCGGCAGAGTGCAGAGAACTCCGTTTGAAAAACGTTACAAAAATCAGGTAAGCGGCAGGACTCTCGAATATTGCGGTAGTCTGGAAAATCTCCGCTCCACCTCCCTCCAGTGTGAACTCCTCTGCATAGGCCATACACCTGACTGAGTCACCCGATCTGCATCCTACTCTTTTCTGCTAGGGATGTAGATGGAAAATTCTGCCCCAATAGTGCCCTCGAAACTCGTTGAACTGATCTGCTCTGACCCTAATTTAAGACATCAAACAACCTGGCTCCTTCAATTTCAGAGAGCATGCCCTCCGTTGTTGCAATCGGTGTTGAGTTAAGTACACCAGTGGTACTCACGCAAGCTGATTTTTCATCTCGTTGGGGCCTTTTCTTAGGCCAAACCAGAATACTATACGTAAATTCACGATATGGGGATTAAAGACCCATTTTTTGTCAAAAGTTTTCTTACAGAATTAAAACTCAGTAAGGGCTTTTTAACGCGCTCCCCTATGTTTTTCTTTCGACATAGTTCGGAGACCAGTATGATAGTTGGCGTAGGTATTAACTTGTAGAATAACACTGCCAAGCTCCCTACCACGGCAAAGTCGAAATCATTCTTAGTAAAAACACGAAGTCAGTCTTTGAGGGGTTTATACTCAGACCACAATCGCTAGTCTACCTTTGAATCATTTGTAGAGCTCTCTCTATCAGGTCCCTAAGAATTGAGATAGAATTGGCCACAAGCAGCCACATCTTGGGTGAGAGCACATCCCCTTGCCGGGAGCTTATATAAACCCATTCTGTTGTATTGCTCTTGCCAAACTTAGTCCTTAGCATCCGGGTTTTAGTCGATCCAGTTACATAAAAACGGCTGAACACTTAGAATCCTCAAAGTTCCACGAATGAACTCTGTTGAGACATTATTAAAAGTTCCTTTGATGTCAAGGGAGGCATATAAAGAGTAAGTAGGTATTCGTTGTTTTTAAAAGCTTTTTCTATGGTCTTCCCTACGCCATGCAATACAGTTTCGACCGTTCTGGCCTTGGTGTAGGCATACTGCGTTTGAAAAAATATTTTTGTTTTTTTTTCATCAAATAGCAAGTAGAAAATTTTTTCAAGGATTTTCAAGAGGAATGATATACGGTTTATGGGTCTGAAGTCTTTTGCGTTTACATGGCTGCATTTAAGTACCTTGGGAATAAAGATCACCTTGATCCAAGAGGACATAATACAGAAAGAACACAAGAAACTTTTATAAATCATCATTAGTTCAGGGATGACAGGGATGATCCGACTTTCTCCAACATTATAGGCATAAACTCATTAACACCCAGTGACTTATGGGTGGTGGCCCAATTTGTCTCACTTCGTAACTATACTCCACGAGTATTCAGAAGAGTCTCTCAGGTAGCCTCCGAACTCGCAGGATAATGGGCATCAAACATCATTTCCATCCAGGAACCATCGTTTTTTCTCAAAAAGGAATGAATGTCGGGGTCCATTTATAGGATTTTTCTAACTATAGTGAATTTAATTTTACTATCTATGGATTCGTCCGTGAAGCATTTTTCGTTTTTCTTATGGAACTTTTGTATTACCCGAAAGTTGTCCTGTTTGACCTTGCTTTATTGTTATAAATAGTTTCGCTGCATTTTACCTCCTTATGAGGTTTTTTGGAGAGCTTTTGCACCGAAGAAAATTTTGTGAAAGCCGCATTGAACACTTCGGTTATATCATTTACAGCTTTGTCTATCGACTATGTTTTATGAAATATTTCGTCGCTAGATGCTTTCCTCACTTCTAAGACGAGCTTACTAAATTTACACCAATCCATTCTAACCAGGTTTCTATATTATTTCAGAGCTTCTCAAAATATTAATTAATATTGAAGACAATCCAACAGTAGTCTGAATACGAGTTCTTGTTAGAAACTCTCCAATTTGTGATGAATGTCAGATCTAGGACCTCTTCTTTATTAACCGTTATTACTGTGGGTGTATCACTTTTATTACAGATGCTTAAACAAATAAAGTTGAATAAGGACCTACCCTTTCATTCATATACATAGATATAGTTATATATTCAAAGATATCCATGTACAACTACAAAGCAAAATCTTGAATTCACGTCCATACAGGGTGTTCGAGTTAAAGTTACCAAGGGGGCGGGGGGCCTAGTAATGAGACAACCCAAAAATTGTTTACGAGGATGGTGGCTAAGAGAGGAGGGGAGGCCTGAGAGCTTTCAAGAATTGACTTAGGTCAGTAACAATGATAATTACGATCGTCAGGATTTACGAATGATAAAATATCGAAATGAAGAACAATCTTTAGATATATTTATTCGATCTTCGGTCAATTTTAATACTTTGAAATACCACAACAATTCCGGAAACGTACAACAACATGATATCAAAAAGCAAAGTTGAGGCGAGTATGAATAGTAATCCAATTAAAAAACGATATATTAAATTCTAGTTAATTTAAGTGACTTATTTAGCAAAATGCTATCAACATCTGCTCAGCTGATTTATGCTATAAAATTCCAACATTTGCATAAATACCACGTTAGAAAAGTCACTTAGATTGATTAACAAATTGATTAAATCAAATAAAGAAACTGGTTTTGCTTAATTCAATATTTAGTCACAAGAAAATTCTTCTGTCTGTTTCGTCAGACTCGTACTTTAATATTTCTTGCAACATATTTCTGGTTTTGAAGTGTAATATTTTTGTTTTCTTTTTAGATCATCCTGAAGACGCCTGCACGTCTCATTATTTGTTTTTATACTTTTCAGAAGATGCACATAAATAGTAATAATTGTGACAACAGTATTATCCAGTATTCAATATTGAAAGCTTGAAAAAATCTTAATATTATTTTTTAAATCTTTTAATTGTTGTGCATCTGACTTACGGAGCCCAATTTAAAACCCAAAATGTCATCACGAAATTTCAAGAAAGCTGTCTTTCAACTTTTGATGCTTGCCTAACATCTGCTTCTAACTAAAGGAAGTATTTCAAAATCGGTTGTTCTGTAGTCAAAGTCATCTCTATTAGTTAAACAAATTAATTTTTTGTGCCATTATAGATAGCCAGCCAGCCAGCCAGCCAAAGTCACAGAGACCGGTACCAAAAATCTTCATAACGAGATATGCCTTCAGGTGGTATTTAGATGACCGGTCACAAACTGTTTTGAAAACAATAGCGAAAAACCGAAATCCCAATTGTATTTTATGCTTTCACTTTCATTAGATCTTTCTTGTGCTGTTACGAAAACGAAATTTATAATGAATCTGCATTGAAAATTTGTAGCTTTAATTTGCCTTACCGGAAAATAGTTTCTTACCGCCGTAACGTAAGCGGTAAGCCATTCGATCATATACAGTGACGTAATTGCTGTGAATGAATTGGAATTTAGATAAGGCCACTTTGGGATTTTAATGCAAGAAACTTTTCTAGTTTTCGAGTCATTTTAGTACGAATTCTAACAAGCGTTTGTAGATCAAGGTTTGAATGTATTTCTTTTTAAAAATTTTATGTGGGAGCAAAAAAGCGTTAATTGCTTATGTCGAAATTAATTCATTCTGAAAAACCTAACAAGGAAGTCTTCGAATAACCGCTTTTGAAATTTATCGTAAAGTTTTATTTCTTGGTTTAAATTTTTACCGCAGTTTCTTAAAATAGGGTTCGTAGTATTTTATTACAGTGACCTAGGTATTTTGATTAACAACTTAGTTGATACCAAAAATCGATTACAACATTCATGGGCATAGAGAGTGCTCTGCTTTTAAAAACCAATTAAACATTTTTTTAGATAATTATTCTAAACTTTTATGCTGTTAGTTGATCAACATGCTTTCTGAATTTGAGAGCTGCAGTCATATTATATGAAAAGTTAACAAGTTATTTACTGACATTAATGTCTCAACGTAGCAATTATGTATTGAAAGTTTGTGTATATGAGATTTAGTTCCTATTTTAGATTACTAATCCCTTTTTTTAAATCAAGTGCAATCAACTTAGATTTAAATTAAAATAAAGCGAAGGATATTTAGAGTTTCGGAGATCTAAAGCACTTGTTCTACGCAGTATGATTTGATTTTAATTTCAAATAATGGTAAATTTTGAATCATTTGTTTTTAACGATTCTAAG
>QYTT01087904.1:0-12426 GCA_006980735.1 Dasypogon diadema | reverse complement strand
TTTTTGGTACGATGCTATTCATTGTTCATAACGTGACTCTCTAATATTTAGTTATCCAGAGTGATATCGTAATTTCTGTATTGAATAGTCCAAATTATGCGAGAGAATTATTTTCTAAGTCTTGTGGCCTCTGTATCTTATAAGTATAAATTTTCTGTACCTAAAATTTTAAACTTACTTTTATCGAAAAGAGATTTTAATATTGACGTGCAGCATTAAATTATTTATTTCAGTAAAAGAAGAGAACAAATTAATGCTTAAAAAATCAACATTTGTTTGTATTTACAATTGAGCCATTTCCAAAATTTTGATATTTCGCTTTTTTAAGTCTACAGATGACAATAAGTCATTGAAATTGGAGAAATTTTTACCATCTTCTTTAGATCACTGCAGTCAATGCTAACTTGAATGCCAATTGTTAACTACACCGGGAGTTATGTCTCCCTTGTGGCGAATCTATTCGATATTTTTGGTACAAAAATTTTAAAATGTACTTCAAATACGCCGCAATAAAATGTAGAAGTTTCAAATAGTTGCACATTTTATGTTCTTTTCAATTATTTTTTAAAAATCACCTAGAATTTTCTTTTTACTGCCAACACAATCGGTTCCTCATTTTAATATTGACCATGCCACCATTTGGTGTTTAACATTGTTAATTGGCCGACTATCGCTTTTGCATTACATTTGAATTTCGTTACAGAAACTTTCTAACTGGCTTCGTTCCCTATAGAAGTTTCGCTTCAAAAAGAAAGTTTGCAATTTACTTTTGACTAAATAACAGTAGATAATAATTTGTATTAAATACATAGTCCTGTAAAACTTAAAAGAGATCACTTAAATCTCGAGCTACTAAGTTTCACAATTCACATATTATTAAATATATATAATTACAAAAAAAAACAATTGAAACAGAAAACTTATATATTTATATGTATACAGGGTGTCCGCGTTAGAGTGGCGGTTTACGATTTTTTGATTGTGTTTTACGGTGAAAACGTTTACAAAACGTTTATTAAAAAAGTTCGAAATTTTAATAATGATTTAATGAAAAAAAAATATTTTTTAATTTTTGCTGCAGTTAAAATGAAAGAACCAAGTCACTATATATGTTTTTTGTTTTTTTTTAATATTTTATTTTATTCAAAGTCTAATTGGATTCGAGGTACTATATATTCAGACTTTTGCAACACATACCGTGTGAACTAGTTCAAATTTAAGGTATTATTTCACTGCTAATAATGACTTCGAATCTTTATGTTACCCTTTGATTATTAAACAAGACTCAAACTGTTTTACTTGTTTAGTAATTTTTTTATTCAATACTTAGATGTTTCATTGCACTTTTCTTTAATTTATTCAGACTCATGCAAACCACTGTACGTCAATTCGGCGATACCCCATTTGCACGAGTTAGTAGTTTCCAATTATGGATAAGGTCTAATCTTGTTGCGGTTGTTGATATAAGGCAATTCGAAGTCAGTGATAAAAGCAACATCTTGCAATATGGAGCGACATGTATATTGTTTTATTTGATGTTGTTCCATATTGCTCCACTACGAGCATCTTTAGGAAGAGAGCTTTCTCATGTTAAATGGACGTCATCATGTATTTCTCTCTGAGAAATCATCATGTGAATCACCGGTGGTTCATGTTAGATTGCCCATATTAAAGATATGCAGATACTATTTCTGCACATCTTTTAAGTCTATATATATTTTTCCATAAAGATGAAACCATACAAATTCCATCTCGAAAGCTTTTGCCTGGCTGCACTTTATCCAGCCAGATTCAGGATTCAGGATCAACAAGATTAAACCTGTTTTTGTCAAAAGAGAAGAGCTTTTCAAATTCCGACCTTCAACAATGTGTTCTCGGGTAAAATTGAATCTCAACCTAGTAGTTATGTAGAAAGATAAAAGATCTTTTTTGTTAATAATAATAATAATAAACTCGTCGTGTATACCACGGATGGTTACAGGCCAAGGTAGCGATACGATTGCGTTTTGGTGAAACCAAAAGTGTCAAGATCTTGTACAATTTGTTACGTATAATGTAATAAGTAAGCCACAATGGTTGGCATGGAATTTTTACTGTACAACATCGCAGTGGCTTCCCAAGTACATACAATTCTTGTTAGTAGAATTGCCTCAACTACTGATGTCCAAATAAATCGCTGCGCGCTCATAGAGGAAAAAATTTGCAGATATGCGCCTCAACCAGCTTAGACCACCGGCCTGGCAACAGTGAAAAAGCCAATTTACAGGAAAGGTTGACAATCTATCATTTTGCTCCACGATAATCCTGGATTCCTGGCCGGCGTGAAGCGCCACCCACCAAAGCCATTATCTGTGAATTGGAAAGGGGAAGTTTTTCCCCCACCCGGCTGACTCAACCGATTTGGCTCGTTCTGAGTATCCCCTGTTTAGATCGATGAAACATTTTTTGTTAAACGAAAGCTTTTCTGAAGTTGAGGATATTCGAAAAGGCATTGACGAGTTTATTACGCCGCAGGAATCCTTTTATTGTTAAAGTGTCTGTGAATTACCGGACAGATGGAGAAAAGTCGTGGCTTTCAAAGGCAAAACATTTCGAAGGTGACTAAATGTATACATCAAGTGTTTTCATATAAGATTCTCGTTTTTGCATTAAAAGAGTAAATGTATACAATTTTTAAATTACACAGTTTTTTTTTTTATATATGATCGGTGGAACAAAACTTTGTACTGCCTAAATTTCTTGACAATTCGACTTTTCTGTCAAGGTTTCGACAGGTTGTAAGAACGAATAATGTATAATACCCTTAGCGATCCGTCATATAATCACCACTGCCTTCCTGTTCCTGCCTGCCACGTTCTACTCATAGTCCTGCTTATCTCTAATTACAACGGGACCCACTTCTGATCACACATCTAAGAAACGGTTGTATTAGAGCTGTGCTGTCTTCTGGTTTAATGGACTGCGTTGGAGAAAGCATTTCATCTTAAAAGGTGCAAAGAGAAGCTTGCTTGAGTATCACGAGTGCATTAAGTCAATACCGAATGCAGTAATGGTGGTCACTCTTAATCTTCTACCCGCAGACATTTATGGTAAAAGCATTACTGATAAAAGCGCTTAAACCAGGGTCACAGTTTCGGGGTGAGTATGCACTTGGGAATTATACTGTCCCAAAGTTCGATTTCAAAACAGATTTCTCCTTTAGTATCCCTAGAAAAAAGAAAGGGACATAGATCGGGTGGCTCAGTTAGGCATGTGTATCTACACGGACGGATCAAAACTGGACGGGGTATGGGAGCTGGAATTTGTACTGGGATACTGCAGTGAACTTCAAGCATAGATCTTGGCAATGAACAATGCTGCTAGGCTGCCATTGGTAAAATTCAATATGTCACGTAATATGGATATCGGGGATCAACAGTGACAGTCAAGCTGGTATTTAAGTACTTGACTCAAACACGGTCAAGTCGCGTCTGCTTCAGTGCTGCCGTCAAACTTGGGGGAAGTGTTTCACTCTTTACTGGATCTCGGCCCCCGGGTTCACAAAGATATTTGGAAGCCGATGAATTTGCCGGTAAGAGCTCAAGTATGAATATAGCGGACAAATCTATAGGCAGACCTGTAAAACCGACAGGGAGAGAGACCGATCGACTGGTTAATAGTAGTAGCTAATCTCAAGGGAGCTGTAGGGTAGACATGCAGAGCGCATAGATTCAAAAACTTGCATAGAGAAGGAGGAATTTGAAAGTATTCAATACCTTCTCTGAGAATGCCTGGTCTGGGCAGGAGAACTAAGAGAAGTAGCAATAAAGGGGTTAAGATAGCAAAATTTATTTACTATTGTGCGTGATTCTAGTCTAGCAAGGTGAAATGGTAAGTTTTATTACATTTTCCCGCTTGTTTTAGTTCGCCCGACTTCTGTTTGCTTGGTTTATGAGAGACAAGAGCTGACATATTATGTGGTATCATAATGGACCATTTCTTAGGCATAAGTGAAGCCTGAATGGCCGCCACTTTAGCTTAACCTAACCGAGTCATGGAACAGACGCTAGTAGAAATTGACAATTTAACTAAATTGCGTTCTTTAGGGAGAAAGTATGTTTTTAATGATTTCCACAACAGTTTGGGCATTAATATTAAAAATTTTCCCATATTTTTGGATGTTTATATGCCTTTAGTGTTTTTAATCACTGGTTGTAAGAAGAAAGAATCCGTTACATTTTAATTTTCGGATTGTAATAACAATAACAAAAACACTTAAAAAGCCCGATCATTTAAATTTCAACTTTTCATATGAGCAGCCTATATATATATACGTTATTGTGAACAAAGTAAATTTCACCTTGAGCTTCACAACGAGCTGAAGAAGTTCAGAAGTTCAGAGTTTGACTATCTGCACAAGTTTAAAATTCTTTAGATAAGAGGCCTCATTCTTCCAGAATTGTTTTTATTTCCAATTATTTACAAGTTAAATCCTGAAGTTTTCCACCTATCTCATTATTACAATTTATTAATTGTCGCATTTTATACATTTTAATTTGTATACCAATCAACTGAAAAGTAGCTTACATTTCATCTATAGATCAAGTTTGTAGGTAATTCGCATTACTTTGGTAAAATATGCTAAAAATAGTAAAATTCAAACCTGCCCTGCTGATATAATTACTTTGCCTTAACTTTTGTATTTTTTTAGAATCAATTCCTAACTTTATAATGCCAAATAAATAAAAAGTAAATTGATAAACATATAATGCGGAAGTATACCTGGTCTAAGTCAAGTTGATAGCACACATGCGAATTTGAAGTATTTTATTTTTAAGAATTCTGGATTTGTGTAAACAAAAATTTCACTAGTTTTTTACACACACAATTCAAACCATTCAAATTCACTCCACAATTCTCATAGATTTATCTTTATTTGAAAGATACACTCCACACTTTAACCGTTTCCTGTTTCCTCGAAAAACTTTCACATTAACTATATTAATTTATTTTTACTTTTGTTTATTTGTTCTACTAACCCGTGGAAAACACAAAAAATTATTTTACTAAACGCATCAATTTTTTCTCTCCTGGAGAATAAACACCCGCCGATCGAAACCTTTTCATTCGTTTCCTCTTGTCCTCGGATAACGAACGATTGTGGTAAACTGAATTCGATTCGAATAATTTCTAGGCGATTCCGCCCATATTTTTTTGTTTTGCAAAATAATGTCTTAATGAACTGCGATCGAAAGGAAATAGACAACCCGTGGCGATTTGACGAAGATCACAAAATTTTCCGTCAATGAATATTGAAAAATTGAGAAGAGTGCCGTTAATATTTCACCGATATTCGAAAAGTACACAAAAATTATTTTCATTAGCAATCGTCAACGATATAATATCAAAGTGGGTGATCCGATATGCTAGGATCCAAGGCAGCGGGGCTATAGACTGCTGACAGATTATTCTCTTCACGCCCTGGCATCAGATCGGTATATTTTTCAAAGAAATATAATAAGAAAGAAATTTTCAGTTTTATTCGGAAAATTACTTTTTTTTTTTCATTTAAATGAGAGAAATATTAAATGGGAGAACACTAAAAGATTTTCAAATCATGGAAAAATTAAATAGGTCAATCGTAAGGAATGTGAATTAAGTACAAATTGTTGATTTGTTGGACCGAAGAAATGATTTTTTTTTTGATTTTGATTGCTTTTAACACGTTGACTGCCATGTGCATCACGGGTGATACTCACTTGAAAGCTCTCTCAGAACAAATGCATTTTAACACGTAGTTCTCCACGAAAGCTTTTATGCGAATTGTGGTGGCAGCCAACGTGTTAATAATATTTGTCTTAGTTTTTTTCTCTAGTGTTGTGCAACTTTTGCTATAAAGTATTATTGTATTAAATTTAAGAATCACTATGTGAAGAGAACTATTGAATAAAATCTGAGTGGAGGTCAAATATGAAATGTATGTTTAAAAGTTTTTATGTTAACACATGGACGACGAGACGCACATATTATGCGTCTTTTGATTTTCATAACTAGGCGCATATATGAGCACTTTGATATTGTGATTTATGGTAAAAGATATCACTATGTATTAGGATTGAAGAATTGTTGTTAAAGGAATAACATAATTCATTTCGTGAGAGAATTCCGTGTTAAAATACCTTTGTCGTGAGAGAACTTTTAAATGTGGGTCACCGGTGAACCCCAGGACAGTTATAAGCTTGTATTTCACTTAAAAATTCTAGACTGATACATGTTTCGGATTCTAATGAACTTTTGACTGGGAGTATTTTGTTAAAAGTAGCAGATCGCTCTAACATGATTTTTTTCTCGTCTTAAATCCTTTACTTTTGCTTTAGATGTTGAGAGCTTTGTCCGTGCAAAGTGCAATGTTTCCTCCACACCAATCTATTGAGAATTTCTTAATTCTCGTCGTGCACTGGATTGGTATCCTCCTTTAAACAAAAAGAAGATAACTATTCTGCCAGTGTATGAATTAAACGAATGAATCTAATTTCTGGCCTGAGAATATCTTTATTCGTGAATTCCTATCACGAAAAAATACCTCTATAACATAAAGAAGCAGTCTCACCGTCTGGTGAGTTGAATTAAAGAAACTAAGAACACTTTCCCTTTTACTATCAGAATGTAAGGGAAATAAGAATCAATATCTAACTAACAATATCTTACTATTCTTTCCAGTATGATCCGATTGCTTTGATTGAAATTAAGCTTCATCACTTTTTCGAAATTCTTGACCAGTCTTATTAAAACTTAAAAACCCCGCAATGCATCTGTTCTCAGCTTTTGTTGAAGTTAGGCCTTGGATAGGTTGTAGTCGTTTTAATAAAAAGAAAAAGCATTTAAAGTGGTGCTCCAGGATGATATTGTATATGATGTTATAACCGCCCTTGTAATCCTACGACAAAAATGTAATACAAGTATTTCCAACAAGAAAGTACGCATAGCCTGAAACCTATCCTCAGGGAAACCTAGCTAATCTTAGCCTGCATTTAATATAGAATCTATGGAATTTACAAGTTTTTACATTAATCACTATTAAAACAAATGCCCCAATGAATTTCATTTTCAAACGCTTCCTACACGAAAGGATACCATCTCCTGTTAATATCTTTTTAAGAAGGAATGCATGCCCCCGCATCACTCAATATTTAAATGAAATTTCTGCTGCGTGACTCACTTGATTGAGAATTCCTTATTTACTGAAACAATGTTGGTGGAAACTTTATAAAGCAATATATCTTGGAGTTATTGATTTTTCCTTGCCTCCTAGATATTCGTTTTAGTGCATACGCTCTTCTACTGTAAAATATATAAACTTTCAGTCTCTACCCTTTTTGGAGTATAATTTTGCTTGAACCGGTGTGCTTCGGCGGTCTTTGAAATTGAGTAAAGTATTGATTTTTGTTTTTTGTAATGTTGAGACAGACACTAGACAGTATGAAACACAAGATGGCTATGTTCCTAAAGAAACTCGTCTATTTGATATGTCCTCTGGGTCATCATCTGAAAATAACAGAGGGGTTCTATCCAAAATTACAGAGAGGAAATGTATTGTAAATGTGAGGGACAAAAGCCTCCAATTCAATTACTGGCTAGTTTCATAAGTGTGCTTATTTTTCTATGTAAATATGTTTACAATACGACTCCAATTACTAGATACACGTTTCTAGTAGCTGGAAATGACATCAGAAATTTTCCTCAACTATTTCTCCTACCGCACGCATTCCTCCCTTCTGAATTTAAGCTGTTGCAAATTAGCTTTATGTGTGTATATTTATTATATTAAATACATAGTATCGAAGCCCTATTAAGGGATTCTTAAGCTGTTTATAAAAAACTGTCTTTAAATCGATTTTCTCTTTTGCTGATTCAGTTAGCTGCGACAATTAAATTATTTTTACCTATTATGTAACTAGAGAAGCTTTTGGTGTTTGCGATAAGAACAACGTTGAAATAATGTAGCAGCAGATATTGTCTTCGTTTGTTCGATTAAATCTGTGAATGTACCAAATCTGACAAGTAAATCTGATTCCATAATATTAGTGAACAAAATTCTCGAAATCTAATATCTATCTTTTTCAAAACATAAAAGTTCAAGACTTGAATTAAAAAAATAGTTGAACTGTCAATAATAACGCAAAAGCAGAATGTGAGGCAATATAGAACCTTGTGGGACATCAGCATTGAAATTTCCAATTCAAGCGGGAAAAGATCGATCCAGACCAAATGTTGGAGGTTTAGCTAAAAAAACAGAGTATCAAACCCCCTAAAAGACCCTCAAGATATTAAGCGAAACCACTTTCCACTAGTCAAAATTATGGAGTGACCTTTGATTATAATCTCAAAAAAAAAAAGATGATAAAAGTGTCTGCCTTCCCTTCTAGGGAAGTGCAAACGTACAGTGAAATTAGTGTATATTGTGTATAGTGTATAGTGTTATAGTTGGCATAGTTATAGCGTTATAGATGGCAAGCGACAAGGAAGAGTCAGTAAAATTGTTCTTAACCTTTGCTACTTTTGAGTCTTGTAAGTGATCCTTTTCTTATATCCTGGTCGAATTAGATCTTGGCTTTGCTATTGGTAAAATTGCAAATATTGCGGGCTTAAGTGTAGTGGTTTCCTTACCAAGCAGGCAAGTCAATGCGAGAGTTCGAGAAGGCATTAGAAGCCAAGCAGATGACCCTCTGTACATTTGCAGATACAGAAGGAGCTTTTGACAATACATTTTTCGAGGCAATTAAAAAGGCAGCTGCAGAAAAGGGATTTGCATCCGCAATGGTTAAATATATTGACGCCGTGCTTAAAAGAAGAAACATCACTGCCTTTCTGGCAGTTATGATTAAAGTGATCAAAAGCTGCCCAAAAGAAAGAGTTTCATCTTCATTCCTATGGTCGATCGTAATAGAAACTTTTAATGACTGATACACTTACAAGTTGGACTGCGAACGACATTTCGACGTGCTACTTGGAGACCGCCAGCAATGGAGTTCCATCGAATCATCTTTCCCACAAAGTTCGATGGTGTGACATATGGATAAGTCTAAACCCAGAAATGCAGTCCGACTTGGTGTATATAGTCCCACATGTTGGGTTCCCTGCTAATTATATTCCAGGCGGGACGGGGGCCTATTTGTGGTCTCTCAAAATAACACCACAAACAGGCTTCTACTGCGAGCCAATCACTAAGAGAAGATTCTTACACCTATCTCAGGAAAATCTGGGATCAATAGATGGACAACGAAACGCTGAACAACCTGTACACACCAAATGCTAATGTAATCTAATCTAGGTATGATTTTTTATCATTAGCGACCCAATATACGTAGAAAAATTAGAAAATAATTTCCAGATTCCCCTGTGATGTCTGATGCTAATAAAAATTTTACGGAATGGCTTAATGCAAAGGCAATTAAACTGCAATCCAATCAACTAAAAGAAACTCCGTTTCTTCTTCTACCATACAAATTGAACCCGCATTTATTTAAAATTAGAAATGTTTGTTAAATTTTCCACTTATACAAGTTCAAAAGAGCACCACAGACTAATTGAATTGCATTCATTGATAGTGAATGACATGATTGCATGAAACCTAATCTGAAATATATGGGTTCATCGGGAGGGTTGCTCACTGGATACGAGTTGAATGCGAAATGAGTGGTAAGCCAAGATCTTAAATTGAAGTTAACAGAAATAGGAGAAGATTTCCCAGCCATAAGAAATTGTTGAATGGCAACAGGATTCCTTGGAACCTTAAGAAGATATCCTTTGGTGTTAAAGGGTATGTGTTTACGTGCCTGAAATATACGTGGGTTCTAAATCTATTTCTATTCGCTGTAATCCTGTACGTCAAGACGTAATTTCTTTAGAAAATTTATGTCATTCAGCACGTTATAAAATTCCTTCAAGTCTATAAGATTTATTCTTTCCAGTTTAAAATAGAACTTAAATTAGGGCAATTGAGGATGCTATAAGAAAATTCCTCTGGTTTTTCTCATGATTGAGGGATTTACAGAGCAAAATATCAATGGTATTATGTAAAGTACGTTAAACAGAAAGACAGCTGTAAGAATAGATTGAATCAATTTCAATGCAGAAGTAATACGAGTGTAGGTGTCATGCTGTTAAGGAATGAAATTTTATACAGTATGCGTCCTAATAACTGGTAAAAATCAAAGTACGTATAAGGAATAGTATAAAATGTTGCAAGTAAAAAGTTGTAAGGGTATTTAGAAGCTTATATGCGTTTTCGTGCGAACTGTCGCATTGGCGCTGAGATGAAAAATTTGGAGAGAGAGTATATCATAGAAATCTTCAGCTCAAAAGTGGCAACAAATCTTACTCTGGTCTTACACTTTCTCTATCCCTCTTGAATTTTTTAAATAAAATAAAATCCTTTTAGGGCATTTTCAATCACTTTCTGAACGAATTATTCCTTTGCGAACCGGAAATCTTATAACAACAGTTGAAATTTTTCTCTGCGTATGATTAAGGTAAACCTAAAAGTGGTGCAATTCTTATATTTTCATAATTTTATCTCAGTGCATGGCAGTTAGATGCTCTATAAAACTATAAAATGTGTGTAGTACCCATTTTTGAGGTCGTGGCATCTGTAAGAAAATGTTTCCACACGGTAGAATGTGTAGGATACTTAACGTTGTCCTGGAAGAGGACTCCGACCGTAATCGGAAAAGTGAAAAATAATACATAGAACGATTTGGCATTGATAAGGGAGGCTTTTGCGTATTGCATATCGTTAACTGACGGGGAGATAAGCAAAAAAAATGTTACATGCAGAGGAAACTGGTATTAGCATAGGATACAGTAGCCTCTATACTAACAGAGTGGTTAAGTGCAACTCTTGTGAGTTTTGCATTAATAACAACACACTTTACTATTTCTGTATCTGGCGTTAACTGCGTGAGTATAAATTAAAATTGCAAGTCTTACAAAGTAGAGTTAATTTTCCTAGCCTTTAGATATTTACAACAATTAAGGGAAATTTCCATGTCATTTCACTGTATTTCTCCCATCAGATTTAACAAATTTGTCCTTCTAAACGCCTGTCATCTCCTTTAACAATTTAACTTAAAGGTCACAATCATCTCAATTGGGGATACAAATTTTCTCCAAGTTTAAATCCAATTTCTGTGGAATGTCCTTAATCCGCTCAATTTCATATTTTTTATCTCAAATTTTAATATTCTGGTGTATAGTTGAAATAAATCAGTTTGGGATTACACTTTACACTTCTTCCGTTTGACTCTAATAATCCCCTTACACCAATTTTTATTCAGTAAATTTTGCAATTTGCCTCTCATCTTTTTTATGACTGTAAAATCCCTGTGACAGCAAATTCGAAGCTGATTTTCATACATACTTTTCCACAGTCAAGTTGAATATTTTAAGAAAAGAAAAATCTCCTGACACTGGTTTTGTAGGTTCTCCCTTGAAGGATGATCCCCTTCATTTTAAGCATATTATTAAGTTTATGAAAAAAATTTAAGAAGAATGTCTCTGGAAATGAAAAAAAAACTTACTCGCCTGAGGGAAACGGTTTGTTCTTAATCAGTTTGAATTTGTATAGCTTAAGGGTTAATATTTCCAGTTGAATCTTTCACTTTGAAATTGTCTCGACATATGTAATATACGCTGGTAAAAAAAACACGGAATTACTTGACTTTATAAATACTTTCATACAAAGAGAAAGAAAAACTGTATGGTTTCAAAATGAGTTACATCATATTGTGTTCAAATGGAATTCAATTTAAAAATTGAATTGCACTGAGTACATGTGCGTGCGTACTTTTCATACCACCACAAGAAGGACTTTTTCACTGAAAGAAAGAAATATTAAAGTTGTAACCAACAAACTTGATTTAAAGTTGGATGAAGTTTTTAGTATAACAGTACAGTAGCAACCAGTAAAATGGATGCTAAAAAATTAAATCATAATAGAAGGGCAATAGCATAAATTAAAGTTACTTATTTCACTGACGAACTTTTTGCTCCTTTTTTCCACCTTGATGCAAAAACCAAGACAGAGTCTTCAGCACTCGTGAGACAATCAACTTGTGATTTGAGGCATTTCCTCGATAGAGACCCGATTAGTCTACATTATAATTTTTTTTTTATGAGCACTCAATAGCTCTTTATAAGTCTTAAAAATTCTTTAAATTGTGGTTTATTGACCATAGAAGTGAATTCAATTGTATGCAAGGGTTTGCTCTTATTTCTATTCAGAAAACCATTTAACCTGCTGCTCCTTGTTCTGTATTAAAACTATAAGTAGTTATACTCTGCTATTAGAAAAACAAGCTTCTGAGCTACTTTTAGAGTCAAGATAAAAAGTCTAGAATCTTCAAATTCTCAAGTAAAGTAGAGGAAAGTAACCAAATATGGAATACC
>QYTT01087903.1:5616-19116 GCA_006980735.1 Dasypogon diadema | reverse complement strand
AAGAGTTTAAATGAATCTGATACAGAATTTTCTACCCTTATTCTTTGGACACGACCAGATATCAAATTAGATATAAATGTAATGGCAGGTAAGGAAAATTTTCAAATAAGTTTTAGCAGAAGCAGAGAGTGGTTTACTGAATCAAAAGCTTTCGAGAAATCCAGTAACGCCAAAAAACATAATCTCTGGTTTAAGCTCCTGCCTAGTATTAATGCAGCATCACAACTTTGGTGCTCCCGTAATCCAGATTGCCTTTTAGAAAAGAGAGGATTAGTTTGAAGAGATGCCAATATCTGAATGGCCATTAATTTTTCCAATGTCTTGAGAAAATAACCCAAAATACTTACGGGACAATAGTCCTTATAGTTTTTAGGGTAGGCCTTTTTTGGAATTGTAGGATAACATAGGTAAGAGTTAAATATGTGGTCTATTATGGATACAATTGTCGGAAGTAATAATTTTTAAAATTTTAGGGGCAGAGCCTCAGGCCCAATTGCGTAAAATTTGGTGCTCAGAAGGCAGCTAACAGATTTTCATTATTAGGACTTGAAATATTTGCATTACGATTTGAGAAATAATTATTCAGAATATTGAGATGCGAGTTATAAGTGGTTCGAGAAGTACCATGGATATCATCAATTCTCAAATTAAACCAAATTTTTCTAGCAGATAAGCTTAAGTTCAGGAAATCATACCCACATCACAGCTTATACGGAGGAGAATTAGGAAGAGGAAATTGGGAAATTTTAGCCTGACGAATGTTTCGAGAAAGCTGCAATTTTTGGCATAAAATTTGTAACATTCTAGTGACTTCGCAAGTACAGTTGTCGTCAGCAGAATTGCCTCAACTACTGGTACACATATAAATCACGGCGATTTTATAGGATTCGAACCCACGCCAATAGAGGAGGAAATCTGCAGACATGCGCCTCAATCTACTTAGCTACCGGCCTAGATATTTTGAGAATTAATTTCGAAATTCAGTTCCAGACACCAGTTCCACATATAGAATTTCTAATAGCTGAATATGTAGCTGAATAAAACTGTTTCATGTAATGTCCAAAATCCTAAAATTACTTATATATAATCAAGCTGTCACCATCGCCCATATACTGTTGATACATGATAGCTAAAAATTTTGCTGAATGAAAATGAAAACTTCTCTTTCAATTCAGTGTATTATTTCTATTTTTGTTTTAAGCAGCTTGGCAATTCTAGTGTTAAACTTTTGGCAACCGGATTTAATTCAGCAATGTATTCAGCTATAACAAGCACTTCGAATTTAGCGCATTATTTACAGGCATTAGTAGTTTGGATCTCATTTAAAACATTGCATGTCACAGTTTTATTCAGCTATTAGGTGTCATTCAAATATAACACTCAAGGCATTAATAACATATTCAGCAATTATATTTCGCTCATATATGTATGTCGTGGCTTTCAAAATATTAATAGAAGTAATCAATTTTTTTATAGATCAAAAGTACTGACGAACTGCACTTGTGACAATTCAGCACTATCTATTATTCTGCTAAAATGAATAATTAGCTAAAAATAAGCAAATACATAAATCGAAGGACGCGATATGTTATAAAGTCCTTTAATTCTGACTGGCTTTTGTTAACCATCACTAATTCATACGCTTTCGATGCATCTTTTGAAATAAATTAGAATTCATTGAAATCGCCATAAATTCCAGCCTGAAATTGAAAAATTACTGCAATAAAGTTGGGGTCAATAAAGTACGATAATTGAAAAAGCACAGATCCACTTGGAGTCTGAAAGGTTTTTATGGCATTGCAAATTGCTTTAGAGAGGAGAGACTGTGAGGTAATCAAGAAAGTGAACTTATACGTGTAATTCTCGCGATATGCCTGCATTTCATTTGCATCAATTCCAACATCGAAGTTTTACAATGATTCCAGTATCTACTTCTGCAATGGATACTTGATTTATAAGATTGGTATTAGAAAATGAAAACATTGGAGATTACTGGTCTGGGATTGCGTCACTCTTATTGTTAGCGGTGCTAAAGGTTAGATTCGAATTGAATTTATGCTCGAGTTAGATAAAAATCAGCTGAGGTTGCTCCGGGCAGCTCTCAAGGAAGTCTTGTTATGGTCCCGCAGCAACAACAACAATAACAGCAGTAATAAGAGAATTATAGAATAGCCGGAAATGACATTTCACTCGAAAGGCATTGGGGCGCATTACTTGAAAGGATTTCCCGTCAAGATCGTTTTTCGCGTGTTTGCCACCATTCAAATGGAAATTCTTCAGCTCGTAGAAAATTCGTTAAAATACAAACACAAACAGCTGGCGGGCGGTATTTACCTTTCGCAGAGTGCTTGATAAGCTGAACGACTGCGAGTTGATACGTATCATCTTATCAGTGATGTCGTCGTCACTAGCAGCGGTGGTTTAATCCAAGGATAATCCAATTGGAGCTGGTCGCGTCGTCTAAATGCGGCCTTATTTTATCAATCAAAACACCAAAAACCTCTTTTATCTTTTCGTGGCAATGGATGAGCTTAGGACGAATTCGAACGCATCGAATTAAGCGGCTAAGCTCTGCGGTATGGGACCAGGCACATCTATATTCACTGGATAGGCTCTTTTTTACGCACTTATTTGCACAGCACCATAACTTATTCCTTTTAGCGCTCTCGGCTTCCTGCTACGCGCCAGGCAACTCGCGATTCAGATTCACTTGCTGGGACACAATCGAAAAAACATAAGGCGAAGATAAAATGTGAGCACGTGATTTGCAAATTTTATTAAAAACACAAGCCTTACGTCATTGTTATAAATAAAATTTGAATTGTAGCAGATTCTAATTCGTAGCACCCGTCAAAGGTGACCTCCGACCTCGTCGCCAAATCGCAAGGTGGCAAAGGCAAACAAATTCACAGCCAACAGAACCACTTTCAAGCTACTGGACGTAAAGCTCAAGTTCAAAGCTTAAGTCATTGCCAAATTGGATGGGAATTTTCAATTTTGTGAATAACTATAGATACGCGCGATATCCGAAACAGATTGAATCGATAGCCGCGAATACACCGTACGGTCACTTCTGTGGTGTACAGGAGACTGAGAAGCTAGCGCCAAAAAGCTGTACGATACGAAACGTGCCGCTGCCGAAGTCGAAGAGTTAACGAAATCCACTTTAGTAGTAGCTTTCCTTGGGGTTTCTTCGTTTCTTGCTCACAGAATTGAGATTTCTTGGCTGGCACTTGGTCTTGCTTAGTGTTAATGTTAAGTTAGCGGGATGTTTTGCGGCTTGCTAAGCCTAGCCGGCAAGGTGAATCTCATGCTCATCTCGGTGAGCATTCTGTGTATAGTACTAGTACTGCACTATAATAATACTATAGTGTAGAACTTTAAGATTTTCGCATAGGCTGGAGATGGAGACAGGCAGGAAGAGTTCGCTAGCTATCGCTCTATCACTATTGAACTCTATTAAAGTTTGTTTGCAATCAGTTCCATATAGATGTGGCTGGAGGGTGTGGTTAAAGCCATTCTCGGAAATTTAAGGGTATGCTGCACAGATTGATAGTAAAGAAAGCTTATAGCGAATTACGGAATGAAATTGCGGTTATGTTCCCCCCGATGATAATTTTCTGTTGTGGTTTTGTGGTTTTCAATTTTAGGCAATCAGTTTTGATGGATCTGATGATGATTCCTTTCGTTTGGTGAGAGCATTTACAGTAAGAGCTGGAATTTATTGGAGTTGTGGAAAATGTGATTTTTAGATTTGGTGAGGGATATATCCTAGGAGCAAATTGTAAATGGTTCTTTCTAAAAAATACTCTGCATCTTCTTGGCAGAGGAAATAAACGTAGAACACCCTGTGGCGAAATCGATTAGAAGATGGAGGTAAGCGTACGCGATAATTTGAAAATTAAATATATATTTTTGAGTGAAGTAAAAGTAAATTATCCATAATTGAATATGCAAACACCTGAGAAATATTATATCAACACTCTTCAAGGCAAATTCAGGATTTTCGTAGCAGGTAGAAGCGACGAAGGACAAAAGTAGGTTCAAAGAAAAATCAATGAAAAAGGTAAAAAGTCACAAAAATTCATCGGAGCTTATTATGACAAAATTATATCATTTAAAATGCAACTTTCCGACAGTACAAAAATTTTTCATACGTATGAAAGTAGCCTTAAAGTACGTTCTTAAGGAATCCATTGGATACTAGATTTATCTTCGTTAAGATGAGAATAGAATGTTCGAATCATTTTGAGATTTGTTACTAATACTAGGATCCACTCTCGTACCTACTGCTGCCTTAACAATTTATAATCTGACTCCAAAATTGGTAGAAAAGGTTATGGATGGAAACCTGGATGAAAGTCCCAGACTATAGTAAGGCGTTCTAATCTTCCATTTCATTTTCAAGCATTATTATCACGTTCACACCGCCATGAGTCATTCGTAGATCACATGAAACTGATATTATTCCGTGAATCCTTGAGCAGAACTGAGCGATGTGAAACAGACTACCATCTTCTGTTCTGTACTTATCTAAGAAAACCTATGATCATCATTTACTAAGACGGAACAGCCTATTATGTTC
This sequence comes from Dasypogon diadema, assembly GCA_006980735.1. NCBI lineage: Eukaryota > Metazoa > Arthropoda > Insecta > Diptera > Asilidae > Dasypogon > Dasypogon diadema. Next base: position 14,531 of record QYTT01087903.1, on the reverse strand, counting down.
TGGTTTTGCTTGATTGTTCTTCCAGGAAAGTATAAGCAACATATTTCGAAAAATATCTTCCAAATTTTGACTGTACTTTACAAGGATACGAAATACCGAAAAACATAATCCAGATTCCTGAAGAGGCAATCAGAATCGATATTTATTGTAATTTGAGATTTTTAAAATTCGAGGTTTCGGTTCTCAGTATTTTGTCAAAGGAGGTTTTCATTTTTGAATTTTTTCGAATTTGGGGACTTCTGTTATTAGCACAGCTGCCAATTAAAGTCTTCGAGATTTTAATATTCAAGAACACTACCCCACTTCAAAAAGGATCTCAACTACGATCGTACTTTACTTTGGCGGTAGATTACAAACTAGAGGCTCTCACCTGCAACCAGGAAGGTATACTGACAGATGGTGTATTTCTTACAAGGTGCACGCTAAGCAGTATTATCTCATTTCTATTAATAACTCCAAACGGTAAGTTGCAGTAAGAAGGTAACTAAAATTCTGTGTGCAGTCTCGCAAGTCATTTACTGGCGCTTATTTAGTAATGCATAAAAATAATATAATTTACGAGTCCATGCAGGCAGACCTAATGCAAATTTTACCCTTTTATTTTCAATGTTTAACTTGCATCGCACGCACCTAGACGACAAACGGAAAACACAAAATAACTAGTAAAATCTTTAAAAAATGCGCCAATGTCTAAAAATATCCTCAATTTGAGGAACAATTATCGCATATACATATCAACTACGTGACTTGAATCTCCATAAATTGATGAAATATTCACCTCTGGTTCGGGTGTACACGAATGGGGCAACAGGAAAAAAATTCGATTTAATTTAGCCGCCCAAGAGTGATCGTCCGATTTATTGTTTTTTTCTTTTTCCTTTCTTTTTCTTTTTTTTTTTTGAACAGAAAGGCGTTTCAGAAGCAAAATAATAACGGTGCTCGCCCTCTTTATACATTCAGGGGGCGCAAGTAAAAAGCAAATTTCTTGCCAGTAGTGCCAATTTTAACAAGATTTTTAGTAGGTTGAATTTGAGTCGATCGTGGCGAATATGAGCGACCCATGTGAATTCATTTGAAAACATCAAGTCAACGACGAAAATAGATTTTTAGGTCGGAAAGGCTTGATCATCGCCAATATAAACGATGAAATTGATTTTTTATAGTACAGCAGATGGGTAAGTTCGCTGTGAGTGGCTGATCGGTTTCGTCATGTGAACACCCATCGATTTGTGTAAAATTTCTGTGCTTGATACGATCATGGTGAGTTCAAAAATTCTAAATGTCTACAATGTAAACAGTTGTTCCAGTTCTCCCATTGCTTCTTTTTATCTTTAGGATCTTGAAGAAAGGTAAGGCAGGGTTAGTAAACAAAGATTTTATTTTATTTTGAATTCCGCACAGTCATTCTGTCTTTTTGGTAAATATTGTCGAAATTAAGTTGTTGGCTAAAATTGGGCTACATTGGCATGGTTAAATTTTCATGAATAGTACAATTTGGTTGTGATCATTTTGCGACTAGCGATTTTTAGATGTTAAGTGGTTACACATTCAATGATCTCAAGTTTGGACAAGAAACTATCTTTGGGACATTAAAGTACGCGGATATGATCGACAAAGTAGGAATTTTGTCACTTAGATAATTTAGTGTTAATTTTTCTATGAAAACGTGATAAATGATAACGCAAATAGGCAGCTAAAGATACATGGAAGTCACTGGCCGACAGAATTATAACATTTAACAAGACATACAAATTAAGTCTTACTGAAGATTTCACAATACTACATCAGAATAGGCGCAGTAAGTGTTTTAATACTTCGAACACTGTAAACCTTGGGCACAATACTATCTATCTATCTATATTATCCCACTGTTCTAAACACAATAATTCTGACATCCATAACAAACATCTATACCTAACATAATTAATAACAGCATTATCAATGGCAACCAAAAAAAATAGAATCTTTCAGTTTTCTTTTTATATCTTAAAAGAGCACTTGATTTAAATTCACTTAATAAAAGCCTATTCTATTAGGCTATCCTGGAGCTACTACAAGATCTGATCTGGTCTTTAAGTCTCCAAGAAATTTTAAGGTTACCATCATCACATTTATGACATTTACAGTTTGTGCTAATGCAAACACACAACAAAAAGTTAGTGATGAAGGATATGAACAAAAAGGGACCAAGTATTGAGCCTGATGGGACATCATTCCAAACAGGGAGGAATCTAGTCGTACAACTACTCTACCAAATTTTCAAGTAATTTTAGTTCTTCAGAGTTTTATTGAACTTTGTACGAACTTTTTTATTTAAATTTAAAATTAAAATTTGTACAATAAATGATTCACTTTACATAGTAAACGTTCACTGTTCAAATTGGAAATAAAAGTCAACGACGATTGATTGCTTTGGAGAAAAACTTTCTGCATGGTATTAAATAAAACTTCGCTAACTCAGACGTGCGTACTATCACAGAGAGCTCTGACAAGACATTTATAGAGTTAGAAAAAGATAGAGTTAGTAAAAGATGTGGATAGCTCCAAAAGTTCTCTCAGATAACACCTTGATGATGGTCAAGTAGATCCCGTAACCACCGAGAGGTCTGTACTTGATGCCGTCGTCACCATTTTAAGAATGACATGAAGTACGGTTGGTAGTCTGATTCTATTTTTCACTTATTCATTCACTTATTCATTAAATATTTGATTATTAGGTAGCTCTCCTAATAACTGTTGTTATTGATAAGTTTGATATATTCGGAAAATGCTCTCTTCACCAATGAGTTCCTATTTGATTTGCATAAATATTGATAAAATGAAAATAAACAGAAAGAAGAAGAAAAACAGAAATCACATATCTTTTTATGGGTCTTTGGAATAAGAATATGAAACTTAGTTTGTATCTTAATATTGCGATATGCCCAAACAATTAATTGTAGAGTAATAGGTTCACTTCTTATGTATCTTTGGGCGACATATACCAAATCACCTCTTCCAAAGAAATGACTTTAAGGCACCTATTTAAACTCTTTTGGTGCTACATACTATGATTTAGCAAAATATGACAGCGCAAGTAAACTTGTTGTCAGTAAACCGAAACACTTTCCACAGTTTAATTGAATAAAGTAATGATCCTAATCATATTAATCTTTATCGCGTACGTCTCGTAGCTACATAAGAGTAATAGACTAGATTGATAAATCGCCTAGCGTGCGTGGTTCAGATTATCTCAAAGTATACCACTTTCTACAATGAAAATCAGAAGTGTTAATGTATTAATATCCGTGACGACTTTTTCCTCTTGGCTTCGTGAAAACCTATGCTTAAAAACGACTGATCAATTAACGAAATTAACTTTTGCCCGGATAACTGAGTATTTAGTGAATAGATGGGCGTGCTAATGAAGCGAATGATTTATGAACCACAGGTAAGATAATCGTGTGTTATGCGTTTATGTGAAAACTCCATTTTATACCTCTGCTCAGTATTTACCTAAATGAAGTAATGAAATAAAATGTGCAGGGGATAAGTTCGTAATTATTTTGTAGATGGACAATTAAAGAAAACCGTGTTTCTAGTAATTACTGAGAAAATCAAGACGGACATTTACTTTAATAATCATAAAGTACTGTTGTGGCTTTCTCTGTTTTCTGTGTTCCACTATTAATGCATCTCTTATACTATACTAGTAATTGTGTTGCCAACTAGTTAAGTTTTATTTTTAAAAAATCTTTAAACATTTTTAAAGGTAATCAGAAGTTTTGAATTTGACTGTCAGCACTAAAATTTCTTTTTAATAAGTCAATTTGTAATAGGTATCATTAATATTATCACAGAACGGCAAAGAGGATATGTACCTTGTTATCACAAGTGGTATTATTATGAAGTAGTGGACAGGAAAGGAATTCTGTCTTTTTTTATTACTAACAATTTATTTAAATTTAGATAGGCAGGTATGCGCAAAGTTTTTGCACCCAGTCATTACTTTGTTTATGTGTTAATATTTAATATCGTTGACGGATCAATGATGATTTAGAAAAAAGTTATATTGTTAGGCAAAATGGTCCCAATATACACGTTTTTCACGATTTCCGCCGTTTTATCACATTAACAATTAAGTGGAAATCTTGAATCTACTACTAATTTTGTGTTTTGTGTGTTTTGAAGAGGGAAACTTTATAATACCTTTTGATTATAAAAGAAAGTGAATTGCACCACCTATCAAATTTTAAACTGACAACGGCATGAAGTACTCAGGTGAAGAAGAGGCGTTCGATTGGAGAAGTATACGCTTAGGCGTACTCTGCACGGTCGAAGGAAACGCAGCTTATGTAACACATAATAAATAATCTCTTTCAATATCTGTTTTTGGCAAACACTATCAAATAAACTTAATTTATTCAAGAAGAAAAAAACAAGTTCTTGCAGCAAATAATCAAACCATTATTCGTATGCCCTGAAAAACCTCAAGAATTCATATTTGGTCCGTTGTTGTTTAACCTCTACGTAAATAACCTGAAAACCCCAAAGCTTGGAAAACTTTCAACGTACAGGGTTTCCTCAGTTTTAAGAAAAGAAATAATTCGAGTTTTTAATTTTTAATTTCCATCAATTGAATCAACAAATGTGAGAAAATTTTTCCAAATTGATCAAAAGGGCATGGAGTATTTATTATACAGAACAGAACAAAAATGTTTGGGGAGGCTAAATCCTTTCAGGGTTGACTAAAACCATCAGTGGTTTTTAAGAAAAGTGATAAAATACCGAGGAGTAACATCGATGGACACTGTTTCAAATCATATGGATGTTCAGGCAGCTCGTTAAGACAAACAATAAAATAAAAAGTTCATTGAAAAAGTATCAATGACGAGCTTTTTAATTTTTAATTTCCATCCGAGACCCAAACAATTGAATCAACAAATGTGAGAAAATTTTTCCAAATTGATCAAAAGGGCATCGAGTATCGAAAAGGAAACAAAAACAAAACAAGTTCCTATGAAATCAATAAAGCCAATTGATATAACTTTATTGCTTGAAGAAAATGATCATCGCCTTCACTTCGGCCCTTTATGGTGTCTTTAAAAGCTACCAAGTCATCAAAAGACCTCAATTTAAAGAGTGTGGGTGGATCTATTTATGAAGGGAAAAGTCGCGTGACACTTGAAATTTCAGAAAAAGTGGGCATATATGCTGAAGCGATAAAAAAAACTCTTTATCGGAAGAAAAATATGACTATAAGAAATCTGGATGAAAAAGTGCTAAGGGCAGGAAAGTGGCAGGAAAAAAAAACTCAAACTCATATCAGAATCTTAAAAAACAAACAAAATAAAGACCGAAAAATTACTTAATTCACTCGCTAAATAGGATGTTATTAAGTTCTTAAAAACATGAAAAAGATCAGATTTGTATCGATCTGATTTACTCGTCAGTTACATCAAAACCTATTGGCATCATCATTATCCTGTAGTGACACAGCAAGAATCCACGTGCAGAGTTAATTTTGTATCCGATACGTCTTGGGTTACAATTTTTACTGCTCATCCCGCCAAGCAGGTGAGAGATATCAAAGAATAGCCCGCAGGAAAGGTACCCCATGTCGAGTTATATAAAAACATTACAGTCCGTGCCTTAAAAACAGAAACGCCCGTAGTTATTCCAATTGATAAATGCAAGCGTGGACCACACCTGGCGTAGAGGCATCGAACTAGGGATGTGAAGATGATGCATTGCTACAATGCTCCAGGTGTACTTGTTCTTTTTTTGTTTTTTTTGGTGGGGCATCCTCATATCGATCAATCTATTACACAATCATCCAGTGCAATTACACGAGTAAGTGGCTCTTAGCGGTTTCTTAACTCTTCCGGAGTTGGCGGTACTGGGTCCGAGTCGATCGAGTATAATGAATGCGTGCATAAATGGCATGAAATAAGTTTAACCTTCCGCGCCACCATCAGGTTTACCTAAAAATCTCAGGATCTTGCAATTCATGGCTGATCGGTGGAAACTGTTTATCTGCCATACCTCCAGCGAAAATGTGGTTTGAGTCGTTGTTCGGTTGCAATTTTAGACTCATCAAACCGATTGAACTGTACAAACCTGACGGGAATACAACAAAACTTTATCATTCGCAGTGTATTTCACTCAAAATAAAACATTCCTTTTCGCATGCGCCGTGCATATTAATTTGTGAAAAACGTTCAGGTGAAGATCTTCATTTCGTGGAAAAGTGTTACGGAGGGTGACGGTAAATTAAAGGGTGATAAACTGCTTCGATCATTATTTAAGATAGCTGAGGAGAAAGACCATTTCTCTGGTAAGTGATTTAATGCAGTGATTAGCAAGCGGATGGAATTTATCAAAGGAATTCCCTTGCGTGCGAAAATATGCCAATTAAGAAGAGAAGCTAATGAACTGCTATTAGCGACACGATGAGTTCAAAGGATAGGTTCGGCTTAACGACATTTGATTGGTGTGGCTTAATTATTGTAATTATTACTTGAAGATAAGAAAGTCTTTGGTTGCAGTATCTACCGGATAAATCGGACTAGTAAATACCCTTTGAAAATAGCAAAAGGATGCACGTTTTAAATACCGTAGTCTATTTGGGTATTGAAGGTTCTCCTTGGCACTCTCCTTCGATATATTACACAAGATATGCGGGGACGGAATTTCGCGGCCTTCTGGCTTATCAGGCTTATCTGAAGTAAATCACAGCCCCTATCAAATTAACTGCGCGGGAAATGATCGTGATTTTCGTAGAAATATGGAATAGCGTTGGTGTCTGATGAGCATCAAATGAAAAGGCAGTCACGTAACTCAAAGCAGCGATAGATGACAAGTAAAGAGTGGAATAAGTATCATAGGAAGAAAAAAGACGAAAGTGAACATTGTATTTAATGCAACAAAATAGTGAATTGGGCAGCATATAAACGTGACCCAACTGAGACACTTCAGAGACTTATTTCAGAAGAAGAAAAGAAGAATAGTCTGCTTCACAGTCTCAGTGGCACAAACGTGTCAAAACAAAAGTATTTAAAATAAGTGTTACGAAACGTGTAAAAACGTAAATTTATTCCTATTTATTTCCTGTTCACAATTCCCTATGCTGTCTTTGCAAAGAAATCACTAATTTTTGTCGGAATTCTAAAAGAGACCAGACCAGACTACAACACTTCAGCATTTCTAAAATGGAAACTCATAAAATGAAATTAAATTTTTCTAACCTCCTCTCCTCATTTTTGTATCTCACATCCGACTGGCATCGTAATAAATATTTTGAAATCAAATTTGATCAGAAATTCCATTCGAAAGCTCCCAATATTAAAATAGCGCTAATCTCAGCCATTTAATTAAAGATTCCTCTATTCTATTCAAAATTTATGAAATGCTAAAACATTAGCTGACGTAAGCCCACAAGAATAGTCCGATTTTATCGTTCACGGCCATGCCAGATAGTTCACATTTACCATGACTTATTGAAGTGAATAAACAACAGTTTGTTAAAATTTCACTAAAATCCTCATCGGACGATGTTTATTTTCGCATTTAACCTGAGTATTTATGTGAGCCGTGGAGAGCACATGTTTGATGTTTGATCCATTGCAAGGCTTTTCATGTCCAAATATTTACGAAAATAATTAAAATTACGCGACTGCGTACGGCTACCCTCCTCAATGCTTCAGAAGTTATTAAAGAGGACTTACCTGTAGAAGCCGCTGGTCAACCATTGGAGAGATTTTCGCCTGAAAAGGTAATAAAATTAGTTGTTTTCTTCTTCGTATGCAAATAATATGTAAATTTTGTTCGTGTTGTGAAAAAAATGTATGCAAATTGTATTGAGAATGATGTCAGGTCTTGATTGCAGCCAAGACTGATGTTCCTCGAAATATATATACAAAACAACAAAAAAAGGCAAAAAGTTAAAGAGCAAAACTGCTGGGTGGCGACATATCTTACCGCCTACGTGAAATTTTTTCTTGCATGCTTTTGTTTTGTTAAAAACAGGTCATCCATTATTTGACTGTTTTGCAATTAAACGTTTCATTGTAGAAACAAAATGAATTAATGTCGTTCAAATTTTTTCATCTCAGTCAAAAACAAACAAAAGATTAAGGACAACCCGGGAGGTTTTCTTATTAAACTCGATTTTCTAGAAGTTTTTAACCTAAATTCTTTTTACAACGTGAATACCCCTCGAAATTATTTAAAGTTCACAGAATCTTTCATTTTAATCTACTTTTGCGTACCGGTGTAAAAATAGTTCGAAGATGTACAGCTTAAAACTGAGTGGATACTTAACAAAACAAAAAAATCAATGTATCTTTTTTAATATCTATTAAAAGCTGGGTTACAATGGATCAGGTTTTTTTTCGAAAGTTCCTGCAAGCGAACTGGAACATGTTAAAAGCTTATTATTCAGATTACTACCTCTCAAATTTCGTTGTCCACAAAATCTGAATAGTTTGGGGCTCTGGAATGAGTCCTTTCTAGCATTGTGTTTTTAATTAGTATTGATATCTTGTACGCCATGTGTAGAGCACAACGTATGACTCCATGACGTACAGTGAATCATATTTAATGCATTTTAATCAATAAAATAAGTAAAGAAAAAGGAATCATTGCGAAAAACAAGAATTTCACTCATTGACTACGTATATGCGATAATCCCAAATCAGGACTAGAAACCGGTTGTAGGCCAAAATCTGGGCTACCCGTATAAACGACACAAAGTGGATATGGACGTGACACGTTTGCATCTTAATAAACTACACACGCATTCAAACAAATCAGGCCTAGCCCCAATTCAATCGGAGCTAGACCAAAATCCGGACTTGCCCGTTTACACGACAAAGAAAATTCGGACTTTGGCTTACGCTAGGCCAAAGTCCCGACTTTGGATATCGTATATACGT
>QYTT01087900.1:16103-32775 GCA_006980735.1 Dasypogon diadema | reverse complement strand
AATAGTTCATTCTTTTGTGATTATTTTACGGGCTCATTCATAATTTTATCGCTCCAAATCATCGAGATATTTTGACTCAACTGCAAAAAGTCGTTTTCGACAACGTGCGGGGTGTTAAGCGCCATTTTTGTTGACGTGTTTTTTTAGTGAAAAAATGCTTTAAATTAGTTTTATTTGTTACAAAAACAACAGAGTTATGGATATTCTTTTAGAATGGAAAAGAGGTGCCGGGCAAAATGAAGCCACAATTCCAAAATCAAAACAAACACAGAATGTTGCCGTTCCTGAACGAAAAAATTAATGGTGAAACTGTCGCTCGAAACCCATCCTAAAGTCTGAAGACGACGTTTCCTTTCCATTCTCTCAATGAAATTAAATTCAAGAATTATGTTCGAAAAATGTCAAATTTACTTTTTTTAATAAAGAAAAAATTGAAATCGAGCTCAAAAATACATTTTTTTGTCCATTTTCTGCAAGTGGCGCTTATCACCCCATTTCGACCTTTTCGAACTTGGTTAACTCTGTAGTCTGCTGTCAATAGAAAGCACCTAATGCTTCAGACACAAGATAATTTCTAATTATATATAAAAGCCAGCCAGCTTTAGTCTAAAATTTGTATGTTTGAGATTTTCTAACAGAAACTTTAACTTTCCCCTCCTGTCAGATCTGCAAGTGTTCTCATCTTGCTTTTTAGGATAAGTGAAATCAGGCAGAGATATGGCAACTATAAATTGATATAAAAGAAGTTATACGATATGTTTTGGTTACATTCTGAGTGGTAGGGAAATAATTAATTATTAAATTGTATCTAGATTAATTAAATAGCAATAACAAGAAGCATTCAAATGAGTGAAAAGCGTTAACAGGGAGAATTAATCGAATGAAGTCGTCGAACATGCAAAATACTGCTGGAAACAGTCAGAAAAGCATTTAAAATTTGCCGCCAGATTTACAACCATACACAGGGCTAAAGTTGAATAGAGTTTGTCATATGTTTTAATTATAAAATCACTTTTCCACGTCACAATAAGTGCAGTAATGATCATGGAAATAATAACTAAAGAAAAAAGGCCATAATCCGAGAAAATTAAGCAATTTTTTTTTGTTTGTGCTAGGGTGGTAGCAATGTGTTAGTTTTTGTCATGGAAGTAGTCAATCTGTGGTATTTTTAAAGGGGGTTAATATATTTTGTCGTATAAATATTTTGCATAAAGGTTTGATGATACCGGAAGTAATAAAAAGTTTGAAAAGAACTTCCTTTATAGACCTATTAACTCATTCCATGTGAAATAACATGGAATCTCACAATTATTTGTAAAAATTTTCTCGATACCCCCATGAATTTCAACTAAAATTTCTTGGTGCTGCCATTGGAAAGTAAGGCGACATAAAAACTCGGGGGAAGTGAAAATGTAAACAATTCGAGAAGGGTGAATTTTACAACTAATTTATTCAATTTCAACAAACATTTTGGCATTATTTCTTTTAAAAACACCAAGAACCCACTTTAACTGTCCTGAAAAATGACTTTTCGGATAAATATCGCAGATCGTTTTTACAACACAACACAGCGCACTTCATGGCAAAAATTCCACCTGTCGTGTTAGGCGGTAAGAACACCACCTTTATTTGTGGAACACCACCTGGATACGGGGTGGATGACCTGGCGCATTATCCAACAGCAATAGAGTTTTGTAAGCTAAATTATTCCTAGCACAGTAATTCTTGACTTCAGGTATGAAGTTTTACGTAAACCATTCTTCGAAAAGATTTCCAGTAACCCAGGCTTTTGCATTGGATTTCCAAATGACAGGAAGAGTACTTTTGGCATAGTTTTTTAACGCTCTTGGTTTCTCCGATCGATACACCAAGAGAGGTTTGAGTTTAAAATCAACTTCGAGATTAGAGCCCAATAACAATGTAAGGCGGTCTTTTGCAGCTTTAAAACCGAGCATAGATTGTTCTTCCTGAGAAATGTATGTTCGTGAGGGCAGTTTTTTTCCAAAATAGCCCGGTCTCGTCGACATTAAAAACTTGCTCTTCTTGGATGATTTTCCATAAAGCTTCAGGAAAATTGCGCGCCGCTTCTTCGTCAGCACTTGCAGCCTCTCCTTGGACACTGATGTTATGCAATGCGTACCTTTTTCTAAAACGCATGAACCATCCCCGACTTGCTGCAAAAGTGTTCTGCTAAACATCATTACCGCTATTTTCCTTTAAAGTTTTAAAGAGACTCAATGCCTTACTTTGTATAATAGCAAGACTGAGCGGCAGATGTCGTTGAGTTTGATCTTGGATCCAAGTTGAAAGTAATTTTTCCATTTCTGCAATCAGTCCTTGTTGATTCCGAATGGTTGTTGTTTTCATAGAAACAGCGTTTTCTATGGCAGTGGCAATTTTAGTCTTTTCTTTTATTATGCTTTGAACTGTTATGCGTGGCAATTTTAATTGATTTGCGATAAATGATGTATTTAGGCCTTTAGAATTCAATGTTAAAATCTAGCTACGCTGCTTCTAGCGAAATTGAATGTCTTTCACGCTGACACGTTTTTATCTTTTACTGGGGGGCATTTTGATAGATTGCAACAAACAGTAGAGAATGAACTTGGTCAATAACAGTTTTTCTTACACGGTTAAAACCTTTTTCGACCGAGTGCACCTTTTGGCTGAACGCTGAAGCCACACTGTCTGCTTTGTGTTGTCAGACTAATTTAGTTTGGGTTCAACCTATGCGTGACGTAAAGTGAATCGTGGACATAAATATGAGGAAATGGTGACAAAATATTACTTGACGTAAAACGAGGACTGCATGTATATATTTTTATCTCATCAGAGTTAACAGGCACCCACCTTTGATTTCGTTTTTTCGAAACCTTTTTCAATTATTTGCGTAGCATATCTATTTGTTTCTTTTACTGTATCTTCCAAAAGTTTTCATTCAAGATTTCTTTCAAAACATCTAAGAGCTTAGGACTATTACCTAATCTACGCAGGCACAGAGAATTGATCCCCCCAGGTACTGCACAAAATGGTTTTACATTAGCGAGATTTTTATTTTCCTTCCTAGTCTTGCCAGGAATAGCATTATTCATGTTTAATTTTGTTCTAATTTTCATGACGAATTATATTCGTCATCCGTGCAAGTGCATGACGAAATCTAGTAGTCAAATGTACACCCAAGGAGTTAAGATTATTTTTTATTTCGACAAATATTCAAAATCAGGTGTTGTTGTATTCGGATCAATTTTGTATTTTTCGTCTAATTTCATAAATTTAAAGACCTAGTCATAACCACAAGTTCCAAAATTATGGAGTAATTGCAGATTCAGAAAAAAAATGCATTCAAATTTTGCTTGCACAATTTATTGAACAAAATCTTTCAGTTATCTATGAGAGTCCCTTCTGTACATGGTATGTGTGCAATTGCTAACTTTACTTAAAAATATCCTTGGAATTGATTGAATTAATAGAAACTTGTTTGCAGTTCTATAATTTCTAGCATTAGCTAGAAGAAATATTTTACAAAATAGTAATTTCCTATCCCACACACACAAAAGCCCCCCGTTATCATTATTCTTGTAAAAAATGGAATTGTTAAAAAAAAAAATTCGGAATAAAACAAGAAACAATAAATAAAAAATCGGTTTTATATGGAGCAATATAATCCTTTTTCTGTAATGTTTCAGATAAAGAATTAAAAATAAATCTTATGAACGACCAAAATTTAATTAATTCATACCTTATTTTTTTAAAAAAGATTAAAAGTGTAATATTCAGAAAATATCACTGATGTATTTTTGTAGAAAATTTAGCAAAAAAAAAAACTTAAGATTAAGATTAAATTGCATACTTGGGATTTAAAAATCTATATATATATATCGATTGGACCAAATAAGAAATTTTCAAATATATATATCAATTATTAAAATACATTAAAGGGAAATCAACAATTTTTTGAGAAATTTTAATTTTCTTCTACCCATTGTATAAACAATGGGCTTTTTTCTATATAAATATATTTTATAAAATGTTAAGAAACTTTTTCCATTTCCAGTAATACTAACAAGCCTTTGTATTTAGTTTACTTTATTGATTTACATGTTATTTTTATTTAGTAATAGGATTTTAAATAATAGAGTAACTTTTATTGTATGTTTTATTAAAGAAAAAAAAAGAAAGTATATAAACATTCTGTTGTTGTTGTATTTTAAAGCAAAAAAAAAAAAAATTACTAAGAAGTAGAAAGTTTTAAAACATAATTTTAAATATTACATATAATAAATATAAATGAAATAGTAGCGATTACAATGACATAAAGAAGTTTATAAAGCAAGTAATAAATGAATCTATTAAATAGAAGAAAGCAGAAAAATCTTAAGCAATTTGTAGAACTCATTTTGTTTTTGTTTTTTTTTTGTCCTATATAATGATTAAAGTTAACTTTTAAGTTTTCGAAAAACGCATTTCACTACAGGTGTCATTAATAAAATACATATTTAAAATTACACTCGAATTTTTTTGTTTATACAATCACTTCAAAATAAATAAAATTAGTTCTGTAACACCTTTGCACCTTTGCTTTGATCCTTAAGAGCTACAGGAGGTGGATGGTGGTCTGCCTTAGTAAAAGAATGCAGCCACAATCGTTTTTGGAACGCATTTCGAAAATTATTGGGAATGGATAGTTGCGATGTTGATACTGGCAAAGAGGAATTTCTAAAAGACACATGGAACATGATACAATTTGCTAAAAATACTAATGGAGTATACAGTGAGCGCTTTAGCGCGATTTAGCCGCACCCCTAGTGTGCTACTAGTTGTAAGGCTTTTACCCACTTAACAAAACGTCCGCCGACTTCACTCGAAACAAAGGACTTAGTCTTTGACGATGCTATAGTTTCTAAGGATATTGCTGGCTTGGCTGATAGTTTCTCGTCTGTTCCTGAAACGTTATAGTGTTCCTCTTGTTCCTGTTCTTCGTCATCTCTTTAATCTTTCTGTCTCCCCTGGTGTTTTCCCTAGTCCGTCTGGAGACAGTCTGTGATCATTCCTCTACATAAAAAGGGCAATAAGTGCGATATTTCTAACTATAGGCCCATGGCTAACTTATGATTCATAGCTAAAATCTTTGAGGCAATGATTTGTGACGTCCTGTTCTTTCATTGTAAGGCTTTCCTGCGTTCATTCCAGCATGGGTTCCTAAAAGGTAAGTCCACTACCACCAACCTTATGGAATTCTCTAATTATTGTCTAAATGCTATTGAGGACGGTAAGCAGATCGACTGCATTTTTACCAATTTCAGTAAGGCTTTCGATAGAATTAATCACAAAGTTTTGCTTAGCAAGCTGTCCCTTCTGGACTTTCCTTCGTTCTTTGTCAAATGGTTGGGTTCCTATTTGTCTCAGCGTATTTAGCAGGTTTTGTTCCGTGGAGGTCTTTCAAGGGCGATCTTTACTGTTTCGCGGGTGCCACAGGGTAGTTAACTTGGCCCCCTGCTGTTCATAATCTACATCAATGATGTATCTATGTTTTTGACTAATTCCAGAATTCTGTGTTACGCTGACGATGCCAAGATTTTCCGCGTCGCTACGGGCGAACGTGATTGTGCCCTTTTAAACTCGGACCTAGACGCTTTTTACAAATGGTGTGTATTGAATCGTCTCCCTTTAAACATCGGTAAATGCACTTTTATATCATTTTCACGCAGGAAGAATACCTTTTCCTTTAGTTACTCCTTAAATGGCTGCTCTATGACTCGACTTGACAAGGTTAAGGATTTGTGTGTATGGCTAAACAGCCGCTTTACTTTCGAGGATCATATCGATGCCATCGTTAATAAAGCTAATGCTAACCTCGGTTTCATTAAAAAATGGTCCAAAGAATTCAATGATCCATACATTTTCAGGATCCTTTACTGTACCTTTGTGGGACCCATTTTGGAGTATGACAGCCCGGTTTTGTCTCCGTTTTATGCAGTCCATATTGGCCGTATCGAGGTTGTCCAGCGTAGGTTTGTCAGGTTTGCTCTGCGCGGCCTTCCCTGTAACAATTCCCTATTCCTGCCTCATTACCCTCACAGGCTTAAACTCATTTCCCTGGATACTCTCGAGAAGAGGCGTAATGATTAGAAGGTTGTTTTCGCTTTTGACTGTATGCTGGGTAGAGTCAACTTCCCCGAGCTCATCGCTTTGTTCCTTCTTCCTTCTTCTTCCTCATTTCTCTGTTTCAGATGTGCGAAGATGAGATGGAAGAAGGATCCTTTTGATCTAAAATATATTCTCCATCATTATTTGCGATGCTTTTCTATCTATCTGGCAGATTTTGAATGCCACTTTTTTTGAAATTAATGTTGTTTAGGAATAAAACAGTGTGAATTAGTAAAGTGCATTTTTTGCTTATACGCGAACACGCTTAACCCTAACAACAAATCCCATAGCTTTTCCATCCAAATGATTTTGCAGACCGCAGAATTAGTGATAATACGATAGTGCAATGTCCGGTGAATATGGTGAATGCGACATCTTTTCCCTTTCAAACTCCTCCAACTTCAAGCTAGTGTCGTTTTGATGAAAGAGCACCTTTAATCTTGAAGGCAAAGATGGTTGTTTTTTCCTGTAGCTCAGACTTAAGCCGCTCAAACTGCTTGTAATAAATCTCCTTCGTTATTATCTAATTTGGATTTAACAGCTCGTAGTGAACTGAACCCTTCATATCACCTCAAACACAGAGTGTCACATTTAGCCTGCGTTTCTGGGGTGTCTTTTTTGCTTACCCACGGTCTTGTGCGTTTGACTTTTTTGTAGAGGATCCACTTCATCACCAGAGACGTGACAGCAAGAAGAAGCACGCAACAACAAAATAATTTTGAAAATCGGTCTATATTTACCGGAGATATTCAACTTTAAATGTGAAATCAATTCGAATTTTTGCAATTTTTTACAGCCTTGGTATATATAATGACGTCATAATTGAAGTTTGCCCTACAATCGGCTACCCCTTACTCCGTGACTAATTTACCCTCCCTCTCACAAACCCAACAAAAAAAGAATTTTGAAAATCGGTCTATATTTACCCGAGATATTCAATGTTCTATGTGAAGTAATTGAAATTGTCACTTATGCCGTGTGATAGGTAGCATTATCGTGATAAAAACTGTTTAGTAAACATCAAAGTAGCAAAGTAAAGGGAATTTCTATGGAGAAAACTATTTTTCGTACGCAATTTAAATTTTTGTTCAAAATTTTATTCCGATTTTTCGCGATCTCACAGAAATAAAAGGCAGAGATTCCGGAATGGTCTCAAAAAATCACAGAAAATTGGAAAAATACAAAATTAAAAGAATTTTGAAAATCGGTTAGTATTTACCGGAGATATTCAATTTCCAATGTGAAATAAATCAAATTTTTCCCACCTTTTCACAGCCTTGGTAAATATTGTGACGTCATATGTCCACATAATTGATCCGTTTTGCACGCAGTAATTTTCTGCATTTCCTAGGTAATTTGTTTCAATAAACTGTAGCTCGATCGTGGTAATATCCTGGGAGTGCGGTAGACTTTAATCCTTAGACTCCCCCAATTATTAGTAAAAATTCATTTTAAGGACTGTATAATTCGGGACTGTACAAGGATAAACTACTATAACTATACATTTTTGGAAAGTACTCGTCGAGACCAATCTTTTGATATCAAACTCGACCGGAAATGACGTCATGAAAAGTTCGCGATTTTTCCTAGGCAAATATCTTCATTTTTCGCATCCCGGAGGTGACTCTTTTCGCTAACTCCTTAATAACTCCGGAATGGATAGCCCGATTTTGATAAAATAAATTCCAGACGAAAGGCAAGGGATGTGGCTTTGATCCCCCTCCAAAAAGAAGTTCGCAGAGTTTCATCCAAATCCGCCAGATGGCAGTTTACCTATAAATTTATCCAATCCTATTCTATCGAATTTTACCCCCTAAATATTCACCGATTTTAACCAAATTCGGTATTTGCAACCCTCTCGTGACCCTCGAATTATATTATATGCAAACAGTCACCCTCGCCCAAATCTAGATGAAAAAATAGCATAATTTAAATTTTCGCCCAAAATTTCAGCCCGATTTTTCATGAACTCACAAAAATAAATGGTAAAGCTGCGGGGGTGGTCTCAAAAAATCACAAAAAAT
The DNA here is from genome assembly GCA_006980735.1 of Dasypogon diadema. Taxonomy (NCBI): domain Eukaryota; kingdom Metazoa; phylum Arthropoda; class Insecta; order Diptera; family Asilidae; genus Dasypogon; species Dasypogon diadema. The sequence continues at coordinate 24,604 of QYTT01087900.1, read as the reverse complement.
TGGCAGAATACAAAATTAAAAGAATTATGCAAATTGGTTAGTATATATCGGAGATATTCAATTTCAAATGTAAAATAAATTCAATTTTTCCCACAATTTTAGAACCTTTGTACATTTGTGTGACGTCATATGTCCACATAATTGATAGCTTTGCTTGCAATAATTTTCTGCGTTTCATAAGTAATTAGTCACAGAAAACCGCATCTAGATTGTGCTTAAATCTTGGGAGATATAAAAAATAATCTTCGCAGCTTCTATAAAATTCAGGGAAATTTCATAGAAAAAGTAATCAGTTTTTTCCTTATAACGGGAAAACGGAAAACAGGAGAAAATTCACATGTACGGGGATTTATGGGGATTACCTTGGGGATTCTGGATATGAGAGACATTTGCCCTCTGCCCTCCTCCCCTCTCCGGCATTCCACAAAAACTTTGCTTTTCGCGGTATACGAATATTCAGATAATCGCAATTAACCGTTATAATTGCAAATGTCAAAATAGTCTTACATATCCGTGTAGTATGAGCCGTCCCCTTTCCAAAGATACCCCACACCCCCACTCTTCCCCTCCGGAAAGTGCTAAAAGTGCGAAGTGAACATTTTCCGAATTGAAATTGAAACTTTTGTTCGAAAATTTTTTGAAAATCGAAACTTTTATTACATATGCTTGTAGACACCCCCATTCCGCACCCGCAGACCAATTTTCATTGAAATATACGAAAACACACCGAAGTTATGGGGAAATTTAGGAAAAATCTTAAAAAATTTTTAAACCACCCTATCTCCAAATTTGAAGCGGTGACCCTCCCCCCCATTTTTCTTACAGGCCCGCATAGGGTGTATGATTATCTCATCCCAGTTCAACACACACCCCTCTCCGCTTTGCCGTTCGAAAGTTATTAGCTATCAAATGAACATCATCGTTTTCGGTAAATCCTCAATATTTTCGAAAATATTCGAAATTCCTTCTACACCATCCGATCAGCACGTAAAATACCCGTCATCATACGAAGCTACATCCAAATCCCTCAATAAATAAAAAAGTTAAAGCAAAATGAGTGTTTTAAAGAATTCAACTTTCAAGCGACTCTAGCGCCACCGTAGTACATAATAGAATTAAACTCACTGAAGAAGTATTACTCTACACATCATCCCCTTTTCAACGATATCACTCTCACCCCCTCAGAATAAAGAAAAATTATAACGCCTCTAGCGGCGAATCTTTGTACTAAGCGTCTAAGATTTGCGATTTTTCTAGGGAATCATTTTCGAATACCTTTCTAACGACACCTCACCCTTCTCTCTACCATTTCTAGAATATATCAAACTTCGATTTTTCAAGCTAAGTTTTTTAATTTTAAAAATTCTGAAAATGCCGTCCCTCGAATTATGCCACCTGAGGCGGCCGTCTGTCCGCTTCACCCTACAAGCCAGCCCTGTATATTAATACTAGTAAAACTCTATAATCTTCTTTACAATCCTATCAACATACGAAGATTGGAAAAAAGTACTTAAAAAAGTGCTCAGTACTTTTTAGTAGTGGCTTAATTGCAAGTACTTTTTATACATGTGGTATTTGTACTTACGGTAAAGTACTCCGGCCTTCGATACTTGTACTTGGACTCAAGTGGTTTTCTTTTAGTACTTCCCCAGCTCTGTAGATGGCTAGTGAGAAAAAAAATCTGATTTTCCTAAATACTGGACTTTTTTGAATGATTTTAGTACCCACTTAATTTTATATTGCCCGTCGAATTTTTAAAATATATTTTTATGAATAATTCACGTAAACCCTTTGCACTTCGAGGTCATCGATCAAGTAATAAAATAAAGACTGTTCTGTTCAGCTCCTAAGGCAAACAGTGAACGCTTTTTCACGAATTTTTACCCATCAATGCCTCACCTGAGACCTTCCGTCTTCCTCACTCTGTACTGCAAGCAATAAATACCTCACATTCTCACAGTCTACAGCTCTCGGGGGAGGCATCGCTGGGCCAAAAGTAGAGAAAAAGTCTTCACTGTTTGCCTAAGGCCCTAAGGAGCTGACTAGTCCGTCTGTTATTGCTTGGTCGATGCTGAGGTCTTCTCTGCGGCAGCAAATTAGGATTTAACTTTAATTGAGATTCAATTGAGAACTGCAAATACTGATAGATTACTAACAACTAACTCTAACTATTAGAATTTTACTTTTGATAATAAAAATTCTTATTGAACTGTCAGCTTCGTAACGGCAACAAAAGTCCTTGAAGTTTTTAACGATTTAAAGTTTTCAACGAAAGAAGTTTTTAACGAAAACCGTGAATATTTTGTGCTAAAATCAGTATTATTATAATCTCTACTACTATTTCAGGTATTTGCATCATCCTGCTTTTGAATTTAACAGATTTATACATAGAAATTAATACAAGAAATTTTTGTTTGCTGTCCTTTTAAATCCTTTCGTTACGACAGGCGATTACATTCCCTCTCCACCAGGTGCCACTTTCTCTGCTCATATAACGACTTACCCTCGAGTTACTTTCAAAATGTTCAAAGTTTTTTATGTAAAGTGCAAATTATTTCTCAAGGTGACATAAAAACAATTGAAGTGAATATTTTTCGAATCAGTCCCATCCGAACGGTCGATAAATGCTCGCTGTCGCCGCCAGTAATGTGCACCTACCACCCCCTTTTAATGCAGTTTTTCGTTCACAGGGCGCATCATGGCAGACAAGAGGTTAATTATTTCTCCTAGAGATACACAGCGCAGTGTCAGTTAGCTTTACGAACAATGTCAGAACAAAGAAAAAAGAATAAGTAATACTAGCTGGTGATAATTATTTTATTTTTGTGGCATTTATGACATTTTATGACATTTTGTGTGTACAGTGAAATAAAAGTGAATGTGTTCTATCAAGTAAACTAACGTAATTTCAGATTTTAAATAAGAAACAGGTGCTACTTGTGATTTTGTGAATTCCGGTGGCTGTCAAAGAATTTTCATCATGGATGGTAAGAATAATTTCTGGTTTTTAGTGATTTTTACAATTTTCAGTAATTCTTTAGCACACATTCGAAATCAGGACACATTGATTAATTTGCAGGACTATTTTTTCATTGAATGGGAGCCGAGCGCGCTGAAGTGCACGTCGTCAGATTTTCTCCTTTGTCCAGCGTAAATTCGATTTCTGCTACGGACGCAGTGATTTATTTGGGTTTTTGTGGATGACGTTGTACTGACGAGACTTTTAATTGTGGCTTAGGCAATTCTCCACCGTCTGGGCTGTATTTGGTGCGTGTAATAGGGGACTGTCCTCTGACAATTTAAACAATTTAAACAATGTCTAAAGAAATTCGGATATTCCTGGAAAGTCATTTCTGCTTGTTTTGGAAATAGGGAATCCTAGTTTCGTATTTTATAAATAAATTTTTTTGCTTGATATGCTGTAGTTAGTGGTTCTGCTGGTCATTGCCAGACGCTGGGCTAAGACTCTGAGAGAATTATGCAGTGGTTGCCAATAAATCCCTTCGAGTTTGATTGTTAAGAGCTTATCTCGCAATGCAATACAAATCTCGGGCCTAAATCTAAACATGCTGGGCATTCATAGATCTACTGGATTTTCCGGAAAGCATGGAAACTAACAATGAAATTAGAGGATTTGTGAAATATAATGTGGAGAGAATCGCTGTCCTCCTTACTGAGAAATGCATTTCCTCAGATTTCATATAATTGCGATGGGATATGATCGGTTTTGAGAGGGAATTCAATCTAATTGGCTGTTCGCATTGTTTTTTTCACATAAGATTTAGCCAAAGATGTGCTTATGAAATTAAATAACCTTTGTGACTGTGGGGAAGGTGAGGGGTTCGCGAATTCGCGTTGTACTTTTCCAAAACAGCTAAAATCAAAAAAATAAAAGCGGCGAAGTTTCTCTTATTTATCAAAAGACACGACCAATGCGCGAAAAAATGTATTTAAAAGCAATGAAAACGAAATTTAAATTTATTTTAAAAACAACACAAATCAAGTCTTTCGAAAAACTAAGAATTAAATAATTTCGCGTTCTGGACTTCGGAAAAAAAGAAAAAAAAAACCTATTTTGGTGATGATTTTCTAGTTATAGTAGAGCAGTTTGATTGCTACAATCATTTTTACGTGAGCGTTGTTGCCTCCATCGCAATATTCTCACATATTTAACATAGTGAAGAAATTTATTGAAGCTATCTCAGGAGTTTTCTTTTTCCGTCTATTGCCAGCAGGTGTGGTACCCAGTATTATTTACTATACTTCTGCTACTTTGTTGGCTGCATGGCAAGTCCTCTTTGAGATAAACATTCCGTTGTCGTTTCGAGTGTCCTCATCGCTTAGATTAGACGTCCAGGAATGAACCACTTGCTCCATCCGGCACATATGAACTTGTAGTACTGGGCTGCTATTTTTTCCAGTCGCATTCGAACTAGCCACCGAATTCAAACTATACTGCACGATGATTCATCTGTAAAATCTTCGCTGTTCTTTAGGTCGACGTTGTACAAGTTCATGGCTATAATCCAGTCCCCGTTTTGTTGGGATAATCACAGTCCCCTAAGACCAGCCTTGGCTCGAGGTCTTCATACTCGGTTTGTCTGGGTCCTTTTATTTGAAGATACGATGGAATTGTTTTGTTACTGTTTTTTTTTCGTCTTCGAATTGAGCTAAAAGAGATGATTGACGCTTTTTTTGGAACCTCCATCATGGGTTTTGTGCAGCCTTTGATATGGAAATCGTTCTCTTTTGGCTCTTCTTCATACTTAAGCGGATCCTTAAATTTCAGTCGATGTTCAATTTCTAGAATGGCATAAGTAGACTTCCCAGTGTACCGAATTAATGCGGTTTCAATCGATTGCTCTCGTTCAAATTCCTTTTCTGCTCGCTCCTTGCAATCTGATCAGGATCTTGACTTAAAATCTCCGGCCAAGAGAGCTTCTTCCGCTTCTTCTTTGAGCCCTTTTTAGATTTTGATCGTAAATTCTTCGGAGACACCCCGATTTGAATTGTTTTCTCGGAATGGCATGAGCATACCTAAATTTTTCATAATACTTTTGATATTCTTCATTTCGAAGATGTTGTTATTTTCTATCTCTTTCTTTATATCTACGGAGTTCTTTATGAGTTCGTTCACACCCAGGATTATTTTGACTTTTTTATAATATTGGTTAACAAAAAGTAGTTTTTTTTCTCTGCTGAATAACATGTTCTAGACTTTGCGCTTAATTTTTCACTCTGTTTAAGGGGTTAGGCCATCCTAAAGGCAAAAAACATGACATATTTCGTGTGATTTTTTTTCAGCGAAACCATAAAATAAATCGGATTTACAAAAGAGGTGTTTTATTATAAATCTAGTTTGCAATACAAAATAATTTTTTCACGGCGATATATGTCAAAATGGGGTCTGTGCAGCATTTTTTCGATGACGCCTCTATTTTTGGAAAGGTCAACAGCCGGACCAACAGCTCCTATAATTTTTGGGGTATGACTACACAACACCTTCTAAATTTTATTATGAAATAATTATTATTGAAAATATTTAAAAAAATAAACGATTTTTTAGCTCCAAGTGGACTTATACCACTTTCAAAAATAACATATTATATGAAATAAAAACAAGAGGAAATTTAAGTCCATATTTTTATAGACATTAGCTTCACTGAAATGGATTTTTTAATGTAAAAAATTATAATTAAAATGAAGACATTTAAACACATGAATAACAAAGTTTATTAAGGATTAATTTCAGTTATATTAAAAAGACGATATAAATGAAATGTAAATTCCTTTGTCAAGATAACTAAAAATAAAAATAATTATATTTTGAACTTATTTCTCCTTTACAGTTAGCATAGTGAAGTATTCATGGTAAATAGGTGGTATGTAAGGCAGCAAACTTATCATATCGTTGTATTTCTCTCTTGTTATAGGTCGCGTTTTATATAGTTTTATACAGTGGCAACATAGTAATTTTTCTTGGGTTTTTAGGTCTTCCTTGTTTTCCAAATAAAAAAATTGCTTTAAATGGAGCATTTTCCTCCATACTAGTTTTGTAAAAAAAATTTGTGCGGTTCATCCCTTTTAAACCTCATCCAGCATATTTTTAGCCACTGTACAATTTCTCCGTCCGTATTTTTTTTTCCTGTTCGATATTGCCTCTTCTAAAGATTTGGTCGAGACAAAATCTTTTCTTTTCATTTCATACAAAATGAAGCTATTTTTTCGGCAAGTTTTTATTGCATTATAATAGTCTTGAGCAGTATATAATTGATCCTGTTTCTTTAATGCTGTTTCCACAACTCCAAAATCTCTGTCGTTTGGAAGAAATGAATGGCCGGATAATAAAAATTTGTGGTCAATAACATTTATATTATTATCAGTTGATTGAACAATCCTTAACCACATCAGTGCGAGCTTAATATTTCGATTTTGTCCGGTACACATGTCACTGTATGCTATAATATGGTCTTGAGTTGTAACATTCTGAATATGCTTTAGACAACAAAATGCTATTTCTTCCGCACCTCCAGATGCTACAGTTTCCTCCCATGCATACATATGAATTCTGTTGTCATGAAAATTATGAAAACCTTCATTAAGTGCATACATATTTCGCTTATAGTATGCAACAGAAACTGATAATTTTGGATATGGAAGAGTCTTTTGAAGATCGAAGGAAAATGCAAAATATTTATCTGGGTTCATTGATGCTAAGTTTTGATATTCTTTTAAAGCTTTTCTAGTCAGTTCTGCATTGCTTAAATGTATGCTATGTTCCTCTAAAAGGCTGCTTTTTTCATTAAGGTCCGAGGTAGCTTTAATTTTTATATTTAGGCAATCGCATTTTTGACACGTATCTTTATGTGGGTGATGAAAACTTAAATTAAAATTATTCTTACAAATTTTTCCTATATATTTGCTCGCTGAGAAATGTTGTATTGTTTTCTTTGCAATTTTCGACATACAAGTTGTACATTTTACTTAAGTTCAAATCAGAATTCAGGTATTTTCTGTTTGGATTATTCGAACTTGTGTAATGGATTTCATAGCGTGGAAAACTTTTTATATGATCTTTCACGGCATCGACTAGTTTCTCATCATTCTTTCTGCAAGATCCTTTCATTTTTCCATGTAAGCTTTGCTTTGAGAGCCCTATGTAGTCTGCCTATAGATATATCAAATGTTTCTATAAAGAACTTTTTATATACCGCAATGCTTTCCTTTTCAGTATTATTTAAAAAGTATTTATAATTACAATCTCTTGCTGATCCCTTTAAATTTCTAGCTCGTCTTCTTTTTACTGACGTACGCTGAGTAGATGCACACAAGAATGTATTTTGTTTGTTAAAATCCCCCATTTCCCAAAACAAATTAAAAATAGGGATATTCGATCACTCTCTGCAATACGATTCTTGCACACTTGCAAACATTTGCAATCCTTATTTTCGAATTTCTTAGCAGGAATAATATTTCCAGTTTTCGTATAATATTTTTCTTTCTTTTCTTTCTTTCTTTTCTTTATTTCTTTTACTGTTAATCTTCTGATCATTACTTTCATAATGTGATCGAAAATTAGTAACGTCGCCTTCGTCAGTAGTTGAATCAGTTAATTCCAAGATTCTAATTCTCTTCTTAGTTTGTAGCAATCTTGAATCAATATCACACACCAAACTGTAGGACTTACGAAAGGAAATTGAACAAAATCAGTTAAATTACTTCTCAGCATTTCATTAGAGCAATAATAGAGGAAAGTAACCAAATATGGAATACCATTTGGTTTTTGTGTTATAGAAAAAAAAGATATTGTAAATCAAAAACTTTTATTCTCATTTATTATCAGTCATACAGTTGCGCTTAACTAATTGACAGTCTTGTTTTACATAGATTAATTTAAAATAAAAAATTTTCTCAAAAACAAAATCAACATAAAGGCACCTAATTATGGAATAGGTACCCAAATATGGACTACTATAAAACTAAATTTCAAACTAATCAAAAAGTATATCAGATTTTTTTTACTAAACACAAGTAGACAAAAAAAGACCTCTAAAACAATCAAACAAACATGTAATCAACGCATAGTCATAATATACAATATTATTTCCAATCATGTTTTGAGAAGTACTTAGTTTTTACGTACCTTAAAAACTTTTCTCACAGCGCCAAAACAAAACACTCTCACCGCAGCCACAACGGTCGCCCGACTGACAAGTCGAAACCTGTACGCGAGTATAATTATGGAAAGAGACAGAATATCATTGTCTTTTGCAACTGGGAGTATTCGTTTCCGAGAAATGGCGGTATTCCATATTAGGGATACTATTCCATATTTGGTTACTTTCCTCTACCGTTATCTTGTTGACAATGTTGTTGTTCTTCTTCTTGACACTGCTAAAGCGCAGTGTACACTGAAGTCGTAATAATCAATAATAATTGCAATAAGAAAGTTGTTCTAATTATAATTATTAGGAATGGACTTATTCCAGTTAAAAAAAAAA